>CM055265.1:203900224-204020364 GCA_029237695.1 Conchocele bisecta | reverse complement strand
GGTGTTTGCGATTACGCCTGTACAGCGGTCTCCACTGCTAATGACATATGATCACGGTTTGCCAGTGCTTGACTAAACTGAATTTATATGTACCATTTTCAATGTGATTATCAAATTACAACTCTAGAATTAGCATACAAACAGCATTTTGTTTTTGTTTAGAACACTGGATACAAACAAGAACATGTATAGTTGAACAACCGAAGAATTAGAGTTATACTAAAAATATTAGACTAAAATTAGACTAACATTAGATGGTATTTGTTAGGTTGGAATTACTGCATCTAGGGATTATTATGCCCTACGACACATGCAGTATTCATTAGAGAAGTTCGCTTTGACTAAATTAGAACTGCAAAGGGATTATTATGCCCTATAACATATGCAGTTACTGCATATTTTACACATCTAATCTCCTAGGTGGAATCACAACTCGCCCAGATCGCGTTATATACTGCACTGGTTTCCTGTTGTCGTACTTTGGAGATGGCGTGTGTTGATTTCGGACCACTGGTGTGCTCGTTCTCACCGCCAGCGCAAACGACGGAGTCCGGAGCAGATTTGGAGTGGTCGTCGGCGTAGCAAGATACAGTCGCATCTATGATCCGGGGTATCATGCGGGGTACCTACCTTCCGGTGTACTTACCTTCGTCAAATCGTCATTTGACATTTCCAGTAGCTCCTTGCATAAATACCACGTACGACAAGTGGGTTAAGGCGTACGACTGTAAAACGGTAAAGTCCCACTTACCGTACGAGTGGTTCTATAGCGCGGACAAGCTCGACCATCCGGGGCTGCCCGACTATCCCGAGTGGTACTCGAAGTTGAAGTGTGAGTTCCTACTGCCGTTGTCCGAGTGGAAGAAGCGCAGTAAGGTCTTCCGAGTAAATAGTATGATGAAGACGTTCCAGGAATGGTTGCGACACTACAACGACTTGGATGTCGGACCGTTCCTGGAGGCACTGACTAAAATTACGGAGTTCTACAGGGGGAGAGGCGTGGACATACTCAAGGACGCTGTGTCTCTGCCCAATGTTTCCCTTCAGTACCTGCTCCGCGGGTCGATCGATGGGAAGGCGGACACGCCCGAGCTGTGGTCACCGAAGGGTGAGACTTACGCGATGATGAAGGACGGGTTGGTTGGCGGTCCATCCATAGTGTTCTCCAGATACGCAGATGCTGGCAGGTCGACGATCAGGGGCCAGGTTTTGGAGTCGGGAGGAGAAGATGTGCAAGGCCGTGCTGGGGTACGACGCCAATGCGCTGTACCTGTCTATCCTGTCGAAAGACATGCCGTGCGGGGAGGAGAAGATATGCAGCCTATTTCACGAACCTCCGTTAGTCGACTAAACTCGGTTAGTCTGCTAAACTTCAGGCCGTTAGTCGACTAACGGGAAAAAACGCATTTCACGAACACGTTAGTCGACTAAGCAAATTCTACTTTGCTTAGCCTCCTCGTTAGTCGGCTAAACTTTCGGTTAGTCTACTTAGAAAAATAGCAGACGACGGAATTCCAAGATGGCGGCGCCCACGGTTGTTTTGAACGTGGCTTACAAAATCGTTCGTGAAATGCAAACATGTCAAAAGGTTTAGCAGACTATGGTTATTCGACTAAACTAAGTTTAGTCTGCTAACAGCTTAGTCGACTAACGGAGGTTCGTGAAATAGGCTAATGGACGTGGGACGACCCGGAAAGACAGTCGCATATAGACCGTTTCGTGAGGAATGGTTCGGAGTTGGATATAGAGGTCCCGGATACGCTGCGAAACAAGTTCTCTGAAATGTCACCATTATTTGTAAACAGAGTTGCCGAGGAAGCAGAAGTCCCGGAACACATGTTAAAATATTTGAAGGACACGTACCGGAAACGAGGAGACGGTAAGAAGCTTGTTGGAGCCCTATCCGCCAAGAAGATGATCATATACTCCTCTCTGCTAAAGTGGTATCTGGAGCACGGTCTGGTCGTCAAGGCGGTGCATAGGGTGATAGACTACACGCCCGGCAAATCGTTCCAATAGTTCGTTAAATATGTTACAGCCACACGCCGCACAGCTGATGTAGATAGTAGTAAGAAAGTAGTTGGGAATGTAAAGAAATTGGTTGGCAACGCATGTTGTGGCAATCTAATAGAGGCACAAGAGTGACACATGAACACCACTTATACGAAGGATGAGAAGACTGTTGTGCTGGCACTTAGGTCGGTGTGGTTCGAAGACCTGGAGGAGATTGGGGAGGCTTACGAGATATCGAGCAGGAAAACTCGAGTGGTGATCAACAGACCGTTTCAGTGTGGCATAGCGGTCTACCAGTTGGCCAAGCTCCGGATGCTGGAATTCTACTACGACGTCTTGGACAAGTACGTTGATCGCGGAGATTTCGAACTTATACAGATGGACACTGATAGCATGTACTCCGCGGTGTCGGAGAAGACGCTGGCGAAGGTGGTGAGGAAGAAAATGAAGGGAAAGTTCAACAAGGAGAAGGCCGAGTAGTTGGCGTGGGATAAATGGAGCAAAAGAGAACCCCGGACTGTTCAAACTGGAATTCGAGAGGGATAGAGCCATCGCGCTGTGCAGCAAGTGTTACTACGTGACCGGTGAAAAACAAACTAAGCACTCGGTCAAGGGAATGTCGAAGTGATCTATCGATCTGACTTGGTGGAGGTACAAGAGCGCTCTCGAAGGGAGAAAGGACATGGCGGAGAACAGGGGACGTAAAATCAGGAGAAATTTGGGCTGTCAGCGTACTACGACAATAGGAGAGTGATGGAAGACGGGGTACACATCGAGCCTATAGATAGGTAAAAAATATCACTCTGAAAAAAGGGAGAATACTGAAGACTCTGAAGAGAGTCTGACTGACGGAAAGACTCTGACGAGAGCCTGACCGACTATGACAACGGACAATCCGGGGGTAGCTGGGTGTCAGAAGCCACCGCAAGATGTTCTTCGCGAACAAACCCACGCGATGGACCAGTGTCGAGGTAGTAGAGCACGGGCTCATCTGATTTGGTAATAGATCGATCTAGATAATATACATTGAGAGACCACATGGAATTAGTCGAGCGGCGGCGGCCACCCTCGAGCTGTCCCGGTTGATAGAGGTACCGGACGTCGACATCCGACGGAAGCCATTTCTCCGCTAAACCAACGGGTCGTCCGCGCGAGACGGCGGAGGGCTTGTGCGCCACCTATTTCGCCTTCATGGCATCTACGGCCGATCAATCTGGTCACCTCGCAGTTCAGTGCGGAGACCACGACAGGCAGCCTGGTTACCCACTCGGTCCATCGCGTATGAGGGTCTACAAGCTCTTTGACATATTGGTGTCCGAACAGCCTCTCAGCCAGGGTTCGATTGAATCGCTCTACGATCCCCTGTTCCCGCAGGATGTCGACGCGGCCGCGTCTGACAGAAACGTCGTGTTTAGCCAACATCTGAGAGACCGCGCCCACGAACTCGCGGCCGAGATCGACCTGGAGAAGATTCGGCCATTTGAGAGGACTCCTCTTATATATTCTGGAAATAGCCTCGGCCACCTCCTTAGACTCCTTCGTGGCCAGAGGCTCAGCCCCTTATAGCGATTCGCTACGTCAACGACTGACATGGCGTACTTATACGTATTGCGGCAGATGCGATCGTGAGGGAGAAACATGAGGTCTGCTTGGTGGACTTCGTTCGGCACCGGCACGTCGAATTTTGGGCGCGGAATATTGGGCGGCGCGGGCAAATAGATATGCCAGATGGCCTGCTTTTTGAGCCATTCCTTGGCAGCGTTTTCGGAAACCTTGGTCGCCGCGGCGAGGTTCTTGATGGCCGCGAGTCCCTTCCAGTAGCCGCGGGGGTTGTAGTATGTGTTCTCTAACTTGCGCGCTAGGCGAACCGATATTTCACTATCAAGCTTGCGCGTTTCCATCGTATGCGAGGTATTCTAGTAGATCGAACAGTCTCCAACATGCCCCCGCCAGATCGCCCGGTAACAGCGTCGTCGATACTAAAGCTTTGTTACAAGTTTTGCTGCAGCTGCTGGTTGAGTTCTGAAGGAACTCGGAGGAATCTAACATCCGCTTTGCGAAAAGGGAGGCTGAGTGTTCGTCCTCGCGCCATGTCTCTAGAGAGTCTTGGGCCAGACGGATCAGACCCTTTGCGCCAGCTAAACGGTGTCTAAGGGCCGTGTAACATAGATCGAGCAGAGCGTAATAAAGCTCGTCAACTAACATCGTTCTATATATATATATATATTAAAAAAGTTCAAATGCTTATTGTTTCGCAATATAGTAGCTGACGAGACCCGTCGCAACCATTCCCACGACGACGAACGTGATCTCGCGGTCTTTCTGGGCCTCTGAGGGCAGATATAAATCTGAAAGCTGGGGCTCGGGATCCAGCTGCACTAGACATTTCTGCGGATATGCCCGTGCGTACTCGCGGATGGCGGCGTCAACGCTCCGGAAAGTTTGCACGGCGTGATTCTCGCGCGAAGATCTTCGTTGATACAGTCAATACGGGCGGTTCGTTTGTTCGACCATACCGCGTCTGCGCTCTTAAGTTGTTCTACAGCTAAATCGTGACGCTTGCGCTCGTCATCTGCGTCCGCGTCCGAACTGTTAATTTTCGAGAAAACATAGTTGCTACCGCTGAACGCCAATGCGTTCGACACCACGCCACCTAAGAGCAATGCGATCAAAGCCATTTATTTCCATATATTAGCGGGTAGAATTCCAGCTTTAACTAGATAATCTCGGGTCCCATCTGCGGCCGCTACATCCAAGGTCAAGAGACCTACGTCTCTCGCAGTCATGTCCAACTGGGGAGCGGGCACTCCGAAGGCCATCTTTGATAGTCGAGCAAACCCGATACTGAGACTCGATATTACCACGGCGTGATAAACCGCATTCACTATCATTTTACCATCGTATTCAGCCATTACATATACATGTAGTGATAACTATAATTATTGCATATAAAAGGGATCGCGAGCAGTGTTTAAATGGGGCGCAATCTTCTTTCGGAACCGCGGCTGGTTGTCGCGAAAGGTAGTTCCGCAGCGGGAAGACACAGAGGGTGCCCGCAACTGTTAGACCTCTCGAAGCTGGGCGAGTATTTTATCTTGTTTAGCTTTTCGGGTGACAGCCGCTGTCCACCCATCTGTCTGTCTTTTTGGGTTTTTGTGTCGTGCAATCGGAGATAGTTCCTGAGGTGCATTCGGTGATTGCTGCTCCGTCACTCTCGCGGGTGCGTCTTGTTCTAAGAGTGTGTCTTTCAAAAGGGTCAATCTCTAGATCGCCAATCAACCCCGCGGTGTTTGGTATAGGGAGAATTATACTAACAGCGGTAGCGTACAGATGAATAGCCGCCGATCCAAGAGTTTTCGTCGTCTCCGCACCTAACCTAGATTCGTATCGTAACAGTCTTCATTTTATCGACCTCCGCATCTAACATCTTGTCCACCTGACAAACTGAGAGACTCCTACCGAGATAATGCTCCGATTGCCCCCCCCCCCCCCCCCCCCACCCCCAGCAACCAGCGCAGCTAGCCGCTCGCGTCGCGCCGTGTTTTAATTCGGAGCCGTATCGGCAGTCGTGTCGGCAGTCGTACCAGCAGTCATTCCTACAGTTCCGGCAGTCGTGTCCATTAGCTGTTCCAGAAGTTCGTCGCAGTTCATTTTGAGTACTATTCTGACTAGCCTCATAAATCTAACATATTGGCAAGCGCACCATCCGATAATTATGCTCACCGTTAGGCTCGCAACAAAGCTCGCAGCGGAACAACACATTCTTAACATTGTTCAGCATTTGTTGACCATTGTTCAGCATGATTCAACATTTGTTCAGCATTGGTAAGCATTTGTTAAGCATTGTTAAGCATTGTTCAGCAATTGTTCAGCTTTGTTAAGCATTGTTAAGCATTTTGTTAACCATTGTTAAGCATTTGTTCAGCAATTGCTCAGAATTTGTTAAGCATTGTTCAGCAATTGCTCAGCATTGTTCAGCATTGTTAAGCAATTGCTAAGTATTGTTAAGCATTTGCTCATCAGTTACTAACGATCGTTAAGCGCTTATTACTTTGTAAGCAGTTGGTTGATCAGTCTTTAACAGAAGCTTGGCGTGCTTTGTTTCCGAAAGCATCTGTCGAACCTCCAGGCGCTCCTCGCGCGTTGGGATAACGTCGTTCTCTCGAAGACAGTCATCGAATGAGTTTCGGTCCTTGCAGTGGAAGAGGGCGACCCATTTTGTTTGCTAGCGCAGATCCTTGAGGACGGCGTTGTACTTCTGAGTGGAGATCCATACGCTTTGCCCCGCATGCCGGCCCGAAAATGCGAGCTCGGAGAGCATATCCTTCTTTTCAGTCAACGCCGCCTTGGCCGAGCAGTCGTCAATCACGAATAGGGTGGGCTCGCCATGAAAGACGTGGTAGAAGCCACGCAGCCAATCGTGAAGCCTGTCGCCGCGAACAACGACGTATACCTCAGGGTTGGCCTATGTCCACGGGGGCCGCTGATATGTCTCGTTGTGCCGCACAGTTGGACACAGGATCACAATGTGACGAAAGGTATCGCGGTAGGACCCCTCGAGCAAGTCGAGGATGAAAACCGTTTTTCCGCATCCTGTCTGCCCACATATTATGGCAGAGTGGGCATCCTTCGGTAGAGTTTTAGTATAAAGCTGAGACGTATCGACCATCTTCGATGTTGAGTTGCGCGTCTGTGATTATAGATGGGTACACGTTCAATGCGCCAGCTCCGTCCGCCTCTTTGGTTATCTGGATCGTCACACCCTCGCTCGAGTTCTCAACTTGGCGTCCACTACCGTGCATTTGGTCGTCGTCGCTGGCTCGCATGTCTACCATAACGCATACTTGGAAGTCAGGAACTCCGCGAGGGAGACGTCCGAGAGTTGCAGGTCTTTGGCAACCGCGGCAACCTCCGGGGAGCGCTTAGAGCCGGCAGCAAACTGCTTTGTGGCTTCGTCCCACTGCTGGAGCGCGCGAAGACCCTGGCTGTAGAGCTGATTGGGGACCCCCTCGATCGTCACCTCGACGTTTGTGATTTTGGGGTTATAGAATTCATCGCTTTTTCTAGCCCCGAGCTCGAACCGACCCTCCTCGAACAGCACCAGTATGCATTTCATCGAGCGTGCGGGGACGTTGACATTAATATTCCACAATGTGTCGCTTTTGTCTTTCTTCGTCTTGCGATGGCGAAGAACTCGTCCTAAAGTATGGCAACCCGCCCGACGTACTGGGTTCTGATCAATCTAGCGAGTTCGGGCATCGTGACCATGTCGTACTCCAGCGAAACGTTGTCGATCGTATACGTCGATGCCATGTCAGTGACTATGAGAACTCGGCCGTAGTCGTTGAACGTTAGTTCGTAATCGAGGCGGTCCGCCAAAGCGCTCTGATAGTATGGCATGTGACTCTCCAGCAACTCAAAGTCGAGCGGGATGTAGAAGCGGTTGCCATAAGCGGCCACGTTCGCGTTATCGCTCGCGACGTTATCTGCCTTGTCACCAGCCCCGATTCTAAATCTGGTTACGTTCCTATTTCGGCTGGTGTCAATCAATACCCTGATAGACCGCGTTTTCGCGCTCTTGTGCCGTCTTCCACGGGTCCTGGTAGCAGTGGTAGACGTCGCTGTCGTCGATCGACATCACCCCATTACCGGAAATCTTTATCACTGTTTTTTTGACGATGGCGCAACCCAGGTTCTGAACGACTGTTCGGTTCGCGTCTGTCGATGTCAGCGAAATAGTGAAAGCGAGGCGAACAGTCCCCGGCATAATGACGTCGCTAGCTCCGAGGTAGGGAAAGCGGGCCAAGAGCTGCTGGTTCTGGTCGATCGTCGATGGGTTATTCGTAATAAAGACGCTCTGTCTCACGCCTTTCGCCCCGAGAGGCTCCCGCAGTCTGAGGTAACGATTGACTTTGCGGCCGTATTGACTCGAAGACATAGTTTCGATTAAACCCGTATGGTTTTTTTGTTTAATACATCGCTAAAGATGGCTGATTACGATTTTTGCATAGAGGAATTCGATCGTACTACGGGCTACCGAGACGATTACCTCGATGATGATGACATCGATGACGATGACGATTACCTCGATGATGTCCTCGACTTTGACGAAACGACCTTCATAGAGACACCAGGAACTTCAGCTGCTGGCGCTGTTAGCTATATGTGGGAGGCCCCACCCTATACTCCGGCATGGACCGGCGGTACAGATATTCCTGCGGGGATCTTCAAGGATGAGCTGGCACCTACCAGGGAATCGCAGTTTCGGGTGAAACGGTGGGAGCGTGAGGTGTCTAAACACGGCATCAAGGCCACATTGGAGTTCCCGGGCCAGCAACCCGCGCCAGCACCCGCGCCGAGCACCCGCGCCAGCCCGCCCGCGCCGGCGCACCCTCAAACCCTCGCCAGCACCCGCGCCAGCACCCCGCGCCAGCACCCGCGCCAGTAGCCGCGCCAGCACCCGCGCCAGCACCCACGCCAGCACCCGCGCCATCCGGTGGAGCCAAAGAGTGGGTAACAAAGCAACTAAAAGCCCTCGCCAGTCTCCTGGGTAAATTAGCCGGAAAGGAGACTGCCGCGCTGCCTGGGCTGATCGGGGGTCTCGTCTCCTTCTTGCTATCTATATCATCAAAAACAGCCGGCAGGCTCGCCGAGAATGCTTGGGCTTTATTCGTGGCGATCGCCGGTCTCCTACTATTCTCCGCCCGAGAGTTCCTAAAACCAAAGCGCGAATAGTCCGATCGCCACGAGGGCAAAGACGAGCTCTGATTTCTCCTCCTCGTGGGCTGTGACACTATTTCCGAAGGAACTTTGCTGGTGTACTTTGGGCTGGTGCATCAAGTCCTATTGTGTCAACAACGGTATAACTTGCAGTGACACTAGTCCCGCAGGAACTTGATGGGGTGCTTCGTACTGGGGTGGGAGCTTGCGGTTTTATGAAATCGTTTCCATGAACGGTACGCTTGATGATATTCGTGTTCATGTTCCCGTTATGGCCAATCTTTTGTTTGACGGTTGCGATTAGGATCTGATTATTGTAACCGTCAACCCGGTCGTCTCGTAGTATGATATTGCTCAGCGCCATGTACAAACCTATTCCAAATACATAGTCTACTGGGGTGCCGGCATACTGTAAAACGTCTTGATACCGCTGGATCGCCGACGGGAGGCCCACCGGAGATGAGATGGCGTCCTCGACATTTGCCAAGAACTGTTTTTGTGCGTCGAACGCCGTCCCGGTTCCTATTATAGAACTGTGCGCTTGCTTGCGCCTGTACGCCGAGGATGGCCCAGACCTATGTGCGAATGGAGTCGTTGAGGCGAGTAATCCCGGCCTGCGTGAACCCCAGATCCTTATCTAACATAATTGTACCCCACGCGTCGTCCTGGACCGCAGCAGACTGATGTATGTAATCGACGTGAGTTCGTTTCGGAGGTAGCCAATTGCAGGATGAGACGCCGCTGTGCCGACCTCTAGACACTTCCGGCCCGAAGGTCATCGTCGCGGTGTCAACATTCCCGGCGTTCCGACTGACGATGTGGTCGCCGTAGTGATCGTGCCTAAAATCAATCGGCGTCCAATTCCCGGACTGGCCCCGAATGAAAACGTCCCCGAGGCCAGTGCTGCTAGGAAATGTTTTCTGGCGCCAGTCCGCGTCTTTCGGTACCCCAAATTCGTCACAAAGTCTTTCGAACGCCATACGGTCGTATGCGTTGGAAATGGGATTCCAGCCGTCGTCCTGCGGCAGAGATATTTTTTGTTCTTTGAGTATCCGCCTAATAGTGTAGTACGCGTGAAAGTCGTAAACGGCACTCAAGAAGGGATCCTCCGCGGCCAGATGGTCCTGAGAGGAAACTCCGCATCCGGCTGTTGCGCACCATACCGCGAAATTGAGCTGATTCTGCCAAAACTGCATCGGTGTTTCTTTCCACCCGTTCACGGCCTCCATGGTAGTAATCTTGGTCAGCCTATATTGTTCAAAGATGTGGGTAAAGTTGGTTCGAAAGCCTTTTCCGCCGCGAACTTTGATAGGTGGGGATGCACCAGCCGGGGGAGAAGCTCCCGTCTTGCGGCGTTGACCACGCCGACCGCGTACTTTTGCATTATAATTAAAGCCAAACGCCCTTGGTATCCATGGATATCAAAAAAAGATATTTATCATGTTTGCTACTATCAGATCAATCACCTTCACGGCCGGATGGCGATTCGTGTCGGAGAACGAAGGGTTCGGCTACATGAAGAACGGACCACCGGTATTAGTAAAGCTGACCCCCGGTCTTTGGAGTTTGAAAGAGCTCCAAGTTTTTGTCGCGTCGGAGCTTAATGGTCGAGCCAGCCTCGCAATCTCGAAAGCCACCGGACTTGCAACCTTGACCGTCGAGCGCGGCAGCCGGGTAAGGGTAACCCCGGTGTTGGCCGTGCGACTCGGTTTTACAGTAAAATGGTTTGACCCAGGCAAGCACGTCGGCAACGATCCAGTGGGGTTAGCATTCACGAAAACTCTGAGGGTGCACCTGGATCAGCTGAACACATCGTACAACACGTTAGACGGAGCCCCCAGCACTCTCCTCAAGTCGTGCGCGCCAGCGACTGTTTCTATGGTGAGACCCTGACCTTAGACTTCCCAACCCCCGAGATGAAACGTTTGGAATCTGGTCACATCAACGAATTGAAGAGCTCTATTTTATATGATAAAGCACGAGAGTTAAAGATCGATTTCCCGAATTTGGATAGTTCTCGAAATAACCGATTAAACATAATATATATATTTACATATTAATCATGAGCATATACGGACCAGGTAATTCCAGCGCATAACAGGACGTTCCCGTCGCGGGCGCAGCACATGATGAAGCCACAATGAGAAGTTTGGAGGGAATGATAGCACAGGCCCGCACAGAGGCGGCTACGGCGATTGCGCATGTTCAGCGATTGCCATCTCCAAAACCCGTCATAACAGTTTGTGCGGAGGAGCGGGGTACACTGAACGAGGGGGCCTACGAATATTCATTCGGTGCCAACGCGAGCAACATATATGGGGGATACACCATGGCGGCGTCCGGGACGATTCTGCGAATGGCGGTCTGTTCGGTCAACTTTCGCGGACACGTTGCTACCGAAATCCGAGTGAATCTCGTCCTGAACGGGGTAGAGCGGAAGTCTGGCATCACTAAGCACGCGGGGCATAGGTCAGGATTTACGATATTCGATTAACTGCAATTAAAGTTTCCTCCGGTAGTGTTATTAATTGTGTAACAAATGTTGCTGACCAATCGAGTTCAGCTACTGTAGTGACACTGTTAATAAAACTTGATTTATGATGAATGACGAGAAACTATATCCACACTTAAATTCGGGAACGGCCGACCCGGCATTCTTTAGGATGACCAGGATCGTCGAGATACAACAGATTCTCCAGCATGAGGGAGAGACGCGGGCAGGTCATGCGAAGAAATATAGGCGAGCAGTCAATATAGTCGAGGGGGTGAGTACCACGTTAGCCTCAGCTTCCGTTGTAAGCGGCGTGGGGAGTGTGTCTTTATTGTCAACAATCGTCGCCGCGCCGATCGCGGTGACATTGAGTGCGATAGCGGCGGGGGCGGGACTGATTTGCATGACGACCAGACTCGTGGGCCGAAAACTAGAGGCCAAGAGTCGAAAGCACGACCGAATAGCGGTTCTCGCGAGGTCTAAGAAAAACAGTATCGACGTTATCGTGTCGAAAGAGATAGCCGACAACGATATATCAGATAATGAGTTCAAACTGGTCGTCGAAGAGATGGCCAGGTACCAGGAGTTAAAGGGCACGATCCGCTCCAAAGCCCGACCACAAATTCTTGCGGACGAAGACGTAAACAAACTGGTAATGGAGGGGAGCGCTGCGAGAGAAAAAATCTCCTCGCCCCCTCGGGACGTGATATGCTTATTCGCGTGTTTGAGGCAGCACGAGATTACTCCACCATACAGTCCAGCTGTTGCGACGGCCCCGCCGTACGGAACATACAACTTTTTCATGCCCCGTTACACCACCGTGATTATGTCACCCACCGGCCACCATACTTATTGATAACCGCAAACTGTCCGTACAGGGAAGTAATCGTGTTACCGTGTGCCGTAGTCACCTCTCTCATATATAGATCGCCTCTATATTTTGGTGCATATGGTTAAACCAATACACAAAACAAATACACCGGCGGTTTGTGAATAGGTAATGTTTATCTCCAGGTTTATGTTTCATAACTGTCTTGGTGGTTGTGTGAGGAGCGTTCCTATCCGACCGCCGTTAAACTGTGCCATAAATCAGCCGAAAGCCGATATAACGAGCGGTTGTGTAGTGACAATGCCCGACAAATAACCTCGGCAAAATAATCTTACGGGACTTATCAAAAACTACACATCAGATCGGTTCTATCTTACTAACTGACTTTCTGATTTGAATTATTACTAAACGATAATACTTGCGAGCACGTAATTCCTTGCTAACCAGTCGATCAGTAGCGCAAGTGCCACCGCATGGTGGACATAGCAAGTGACTCAGATCTGGTCCCTACCCCGCAATGCCTACATGGGCGAGGCGAAACGGACCATCTTCTGATCCATGCCCGGTGATGCTTGAAATACTCGTAAATACCGGTACGATGACATCTCTCGTGACTACCTGTCTTCAACTACGCACACTTAACTAGAACCATTGTGTGATTACATATACTGAGTATAACCAATGGATTCTTATCTCCAATAGGGTGTAATCTCATTGATAACTTCTCATCCAGTCTAGGAAGTATAATGGTTGCTGAAAAATAGTTTCCACTCTTCTCATTCGCACCCGCCGAACAGTGGGGAAAAATCCAAGTAGTATATGAGAGTTAAACATGAAACGGGGTCCTTATGGAAGCGCGTAGCCGGTGGCTTACGTAGGATACTTGTCTCATTTTGACTCCCATATACTACTGATCGCGTGTATTGAATTATTGTCGTTACGCGCGTGTGTACTGGAGTTAACACGTATGCGGCAGTGTTCTAAATAGTGACGTAACAATGATACTGCAGCTGGATGTATAAATAGATTGTCAATGCGGTAAAAATCCCAAACTTATTTAATCGATGTGGAGCTAATTTACCGAAAGGCTCCCATTTTGTTTTCTCCGAAGAGCCTGGTTAAAATGTAACCAGGCTTCTGTAGGTCAGTTAAATTTAACCACAAATATCATGGTTAAAATTTAACCGGAGTTTTGTACAATCGCTAACCAATAATTTAACCGAATATTTAACCTAACCACGGATTTAACCAGCGGTTAGCATTTAACCAAGGTTTATACAATTGGCCGCTGACAGATAAAATGGCTGCCAAGATTTCGGACGAAAATTCCGAGCAGCAGTTTCGCACTCTTCTGTAACTGAAATCATGCCATCATGACACAGATGCGAGCAAAATCACATATTTCTGAAGAAAAAATGTTTTATGCAGTAGAAAACATCATATCATGTTGGCTAATTAATTGCAGAACATTTTCATAAGCCACAGACATGTGTTTTTTTATATATTTACTAAAAATTCGAAACTAACCAAAGGCTATTTTATTCGCGTACGCGTCAGGCCCGTAGCCATACCTGTTTGAAGGGGGGATCGTTTCGAAGGTACAATTGAGCCTGAGGTATCTAGGGGGGTCCGGGGTGGGGCATGCTTTTTGCTAAAAAAAAATTGGACCACGAGGCTGGGCGGTGGGGGTGGGGGTTCGTCCATAGAGTAAACTAGGAGATCTTTAACCCTTTCAACACCACATGACTATATAATGGTATTGGCTAAACAGTGTAGATCCAGATGAGCCGGCTCGTGACGAGCCGTCTCATCAGGATCAGCACTTCTTGAAACTAATTTTCAAAATTTGACAACAAAAACACTCAATCTGCCGATGTCTCTCCGTGGATGTGCAAACACATATGTTTAGCCCTTCGCGCCGTCGATAACGCACCCCCATAAATTAATTCCTGCGTACGGGCCTGGTATGTTAGTTGCGAGCAGCGTAACGTGATATTTATGATTCTGCTGGTATATAACTGATAATGTAGTAAGACGGTAGTAATTCAGAGATACGCTTCCGCAACTATGTATGACCCTTTCAAGTTCAATGAGTCCTTGATTTGACACGTGTTGAAATCAACATTATCGGAACATATATATAATTCACAGCTCCTGTATTGGCGTATTTTACGCAATTATTTTATCCAATTACGCATTGATTATCAAACGTGGGAGTACAAAATACGCATAGCAATGTGAAAATATGCATTGATTTTCAAATTGAGTAGTGAAAATACTGTCATAAAGCTTAAAATTCACTTAGCTGAGCTGTTTGCTTTTTGTAGCTCAGTTAAGTGAATGTTTAAATTGGTTATATTATTTTTATCATTTGCTCACTAATTAGTAATACAAAAATCAATAATCCATTTGTAAAAGTAAAATATGCAATGATTTTGAAATCAGGGGGTAATGTACGCATTAGACACAAAGTTTATCTGGAGCGCTGTATATGCTTGTACTTGCTTTTCTGCAGATTAAACCGTACAAAAAGTACAACAGTCGGGATTGCATGGTTATTTAGCAGCGTTATTCAGGGAAGATTCTTGTCATACAGAAGTTAACAACTGACCGCATGATGGCGATGACAGCACGGATGAACAACCTCTGTCTGGACCCCCGGTATATGGACAATAGCACGAGTGAGGGCGGAAACTCGCAGGGCATAGCACTGCTGAAACCCAAATTCCCGCAATATGCAGTCGTCTCAAAAAGGCTCGAGTCATTCGAAAAATGGCCCAAGTATCACCCAATATCAGCTGATATACTATGTGAGGGTCGTATATATAGGTATAGTATTATAACTTGATTGTCATTATTTTACATTTTATATCAGATGTAAATTTCCACACTGATATCCAGGACGATAACCGTGTTTCCTTAAAATGTTAACGGAAATTACTATTTATTCTCTGTATTTATTTGTATACGCCCGTTTCAAAAACGGGACGTATTATGTATTCATCTTGTGCGGGCGGGCGGGCGGGCGGCGGGCACAGCTTGTCCATGCAATAACTAATGTTTGCACTCTGTATCCTTGTCCACGCAATAACTCAAGTTCTACTTCACCGATCGTAACCAAATTCTGTATACATGTTTATCAAGACAAGACGAAGAAGCCCTATTGGTTTTCAGTGAGTTATCTCCCTTTGTTGACTGGCCTTGCATCGACGGGCGTATATTGTGACCTTTGGAACTCTTGTTTAATGTGCAATGATCATACTTTATAATTTGTCAAAAACATTATTTTTCAGGTGACGCATTTAATTAGTATAAATAATTAAAAAAGATCATGCCTCATTCAAGTAGCCTGATACCACCGCAGAGTCACTATCAGTAAAATAAATATTATTAAATGATTATATCTGCATAGCGGGCACTGGTAATTTTTTAGAACTGGTGGAATAGTGACACATTTATACACTTATTTAATTCCTATAAAGAACATGTTGTGCCCACTGAGTTGGCCTGTACCTTTAATCACTGTCAGATGATGACTTACTGTCTGATTCACGAAACCTGCCTAAATTTTGCCACTATACATGTATATATAAACAATGCAAAAACAATGCAAAAACAATATTTTTTTCAATAACATTACATTTTATCAAAATTTAAGAGTGAACGTTCTTTTTATTTCGTGAAATTTTGTCAAGCGAAAAATTAATGTGTCTATGGGACTTTAACATGGGGAAAAAAGAGGCGGAGGACTGTTGGAGGAGTCAAAAAAAAACAAAAATAATTGGATGTTTACTTGGAAATGATCTAACTAAGAAAACAAATGTTAAATATTGAAAATCGGTCAACTATTCCTCAAATTAGAAACATTTCCCATGTTAAATCCCCATAGATATCTTAACATGGATAAATTGAAATTTTTCACAATAAAATCAATATTGGACCAAATTTCACAAAATAAAAAGAAGGCTCATTCTTATATAATTTCGATAAAATTTAACATTATCAAAAAATATATTGTTTTTTCATTGTTTATATAGTTTTGGGCAGCTTCCGTGAATCAGACAGTAATTGGGTTGGATCACGATAAATATGCTAGAGTAAAGGAATGGTGAACAGCATATACACTGATCAGACTGCGCAGATCCCACCTCAGAATGTCGTTGTTGCTTTAATTTCTGAGACCTACATGTAGGCACAGTCCACAGTACCGAGGGGCAACATATTGTGACTGTTCCCCGACTGATCATGAAATAACTGCTTTATTACGCAACCTGTGGGGCGCATCGACTGACCGATCTACATTACGTGTACTTTTATGACGTTTTCTTCCACAAAAATCATGACGTCATGATTTTCAGGGATTAAAATAGTTTTGACTATTCTACCGGTACGCGGGTCTATTGTCCAGCTACGTGAAACTATTTCCCAGATACGTAAACATCCAGGAAATTAGTCGAAACTATGTAATTATCAACTTATATGTGGAAAAGGCGAAACCCCGGAGCATGACGGCGGCTCATTTGAGGTACGGCAAATAACCACGGCCCAGATTTAGTAATCACTGGTTGTGGTAATGTGGATATTGATGCTGTTTTATAAGTTTTACTTATATAATAGGATGAACTGGTTGTGTTACAGTCTGATTGATCAGACGGTGTAAAAGGGTTGGAAAATGCACCAGTTTCCCGACGAGATGCAACTCAGCTCCACTTAGAACTATTGCATAAATACGTATTTTGTGTAGTAACTGTCGCAAATTGCTTGTACCGGTTACTAGATAATAAAGTGCGGGAATGTGCGTATTGATGTATTTTACACACTTATTTTAGCTGAATATGCATTGATTATCAAAAGAGTACAAAGTACTCAAAGCAATGTGAAAATATGTATTGATTTTTCAAATCGAGTAGTAGAAATACTGTAATAAAGTGGAAGATTTACTTGCAAATAAGTTTTTTAATTTAATAAGGAAGAAAATCAATAATGCTTTTGGAAAAGTAAAATACGCATTTAATTTGAAATCTGGGTGTATAATACGCTTTAGATAAAAAACTTGGAACTCTGGATTATGTGCAGTATCTGATGCAGGCATCTGGTGCATATTTCGACGTGAATCATTTTAAGCCTGCGTGACGTGCAACATCAGTGATAGTGTACATTAATACCCTGTGTGAGCAGTGATCCTTAACCCTTTCAACACTACAGGCCTGTATAGTGGTATTGACAAACTGTGTAGAACCAGATGAGCCAGCTCGTGATGACTCATCATGAGCCAGCTCATCAGGATCTGCACTTTTTGCAAGTAATTTTCATATTTTTGACAACAGAAACACCCCCTTTTCATAAATAGACTAATCTGAAAATTATTTTGTGACCATTCGATTGGTTGCAAAATTAACAGATCAAATTCCATTCCAGTTACTTAGGGGTGAAAGGGTTAATCTATAAGGATCGGCAATTTACAGACATTGTATGGGGGACTGATCAGTGTCTTGTTTTATACTAGGACCTCTGTTTTACTGACCATTATAGTAATGTGGCCGTGGACCATATATGTCATTCAGTTCAAACCGAAAGTACCTGACTGTCTGTCGTCTGCTACATGCCGCATACACGTGTTTTGCTTGGTTCCCTATTTGCACACCGCCTGTGAGTAGCGAGTCGGTACGATATGTGCATAGTTTACTGAGCTGGGCACCGTATGGGCGGAGCAAGGAAAATATTGCGTTTGACATGCAGCAGTAGTTACGTCCGTTCCTTGTTAGGTCATTCGGGCACAAATTGTCCGAAAGACATTGCTTTCTGGGACAGTTTGTCGGTCCCTAGGAGCCCACGTGACTTGGACTCTATAAATACTTTGCACCCGGCTCGCGGGCCGGGGTAGTTGGCCAATTTCTAGCAATTACAACGCAACCTCCATTAAGTAAATAATTTACATTTCATTGTACCTTCACTAATTAACGTGGAGATTCTCAAATATTACATCTTTGGGGACACTATCGACATGGTGAGTCATTCATAATTACTATAGCATACAGGGTGCACGCCACTCCCCCATGTCGCATAATTAAATAGCCCTTTATGTTCCCATATTTTGATATCGTGTACGTGTATTAATACCAAGTAGTTTCGTATAATCGTAGAAATAAAATATATTATCCCCCACCAGTCGTGTCATTGTATTTCGAAACATTTGTGCGAAGGAGGCCAGGATCACCCAGAGAACCTGCTCAAATTATAACTGGCGGTGGTTCTGTCTGTGAACACCGTAGACCCTGATCAGCCTGCACACAGACGAACCCGCCCGGTTACATTTTGCGCTGCGAGCAGCTCTGAGTATCTGACTTAGTTATTATTTTCATTCATTTTAATTTATTGTAACTAATGGATTCGGCGAGAAAGATGTACTCATACGTTCGGGGTCGATTTTCGCCCGTGAAACCTGAATGAATTGTCCCCTGATTCAACAGTTCAAGTTGGTAGTCCAAGTTTGGATGAGGTGATTTATCCGGAGATTACAGTAACGAGCCGGGTTTTTAACCCGGACGTCCAAGATCGTGTCTCTGATCCGGAGTCAGACGATGATCGGTTCGATGAACCGGAGGCAGGACGGGTCGTAAGTCCGGACACAGATCGGGTCTCGCATCCGAGTGTCCTACGGGCCATAGATCCGGAGCCAGTTCGCATCTTTGATCCGAGCATTGACCCGGTCGTTGACCCGCTACGTAGTCGGGTCTTGTATCCGAGCCAGGAGCGGGTCGTTGATCCGTAAAGTGATCGTATAATGGCTGCCGATGATGAGCGGGTCATAGATCCGATGTCACGGTGGTCATGCGGTCAAGAAAATATTGAGCGGGTCACTGATCCGGGGCTTGCCCAAGCACAACAACGGGTCATTGATCCGGAACTGGGCCAAACACCACACAACGGGTCTATGATCCGGAAATTGTGCAAACACCACAACGGGTCTATGATCCGGACATTGTTCAAAACACCACAGCGGGTCTTTGATCCGGACCAACATACAAAGCATGATCGAAACATCAATACGCATGCAAGTTTCCGCTTACCCCATGATTCTGTAACGACGGATATCCCGCATGCTATAAATTCCAATCTTGCCGACAACACACATTTTTATCCGACGACAAAATCCGTTTGCTTTGACAAATTATGCACGCACATGCCTGCAGCTAAAACTTCAAATATTTGTAAAGCACCCTTTACGGCCTATACTAGACCACAGAACACGTATGGCCCCGATCATACAGATGTACGCACGTTGTTAAATTCCTCAGAGCTATTAAATATCTGTCAGACTAAAAATTCGCTAAGGCCAAATCGTGGGAATGTTTTGAAACATGATTACACGGCGCAATTAGGTCAGTTGGCCACACGCGCTCACGGCCCCGCGACCGCTGTAATTGATACCCCCAGTGGCACACCGCAGTACAGGGGAGGGGCTGCATGGGATAATGGTCCTAGCGCATACACAGCTCCCTACCCAGTGCCAGTACACACTAACTCCAATACGCGTCGTAAGGAGAAACAACCAGATGTATTTGATGGTAATTCTGATTTCAAAGATTTTATTTCACACTTTGACCAAGTTTCACTTTGGAACAATTGGTCGGATCACGAGAAATCGATCCAACTGGCTATGTCATTGAGGGGCCCAGCTCAGGGGCTGTTGGCAGATATTCCAGACGCACAACGGATTCCCTACGCAGAGTTGCGTAGCTTGGTGGAGTCCAGATTCTGTCCTCGTGAGAGAGTGTCGGCGTTTAAATGTGAGTTCAGAGCCCGCAGTCGGGCGAAATCGGAGAATGCATCTGACTATGGCCACGCCGTCAGACGCTTGGCAAACTATGCATTCCCATGCATGCCACATCATGCTAGGGAAGAAATATTGATTGATCAATATATTGCTGGTCTAAATGACACAGATTTACGGAAACATGTGCAATTTGGCCATCCTGCTACTTTAGATGCTGCGACGGCACTGGCGATTGAATGGGAAAGTTTTATGAACTCACTTCCCAACCGTAAACCGAATGTGCGGTTTGAGGATAAACACGGTGACAACATCAGTTCAACGGCCAGATAATACGAAACAAAAATTAAAAACTCACAATGTACATGCAAATACTAAATGTAGTACACGTACACAATCCGAGGGTGACATACTGAAAATCGTCTCGGAATTGTCGGACAAATTAAACGACGAGGTGAATGACATAACAAATCTCACACATCCGAAGACAAGGCATGAGCCTAGTCAAAATAATTCAGAAAAACATCAGAAGTTGTTTTAAATGTGGAAAACAAGACCACTTTATTAGAGATTGCCCTCAACGGTACCATACAAACAGTACAGATGTTCAGACACATGTAACACAGCCGGGAAACACACCAGCCGCTTCTTTAAACTAGGTTTGGCTGAATATGGGGCCGAATATTCAGTCAGGACTGAGGTGTCTCCCGCAGATGTTTTCTCGGGAGAAAGGCCACACATGAACTTGTCCGCTATAGATCATGACATAGAACACCGTAGAGGCACACAGCATGGCAATGCGGATGGCCTGTCCAGAAAAATTGTGAGAAAGTGCAAGGGTGAGAGCTGCACTGATTGCTATCCAGTTATAGTACATATATACCCAACATTCACAAAGTTGTACCTCAGATTGTCACGTGGCTGAGCGGCAACAATGCTGCGGTGGACCACCAGAGTCTAGCACACGGGTGGCACATGTATGTCATACATTGACATAGTAGCAGTCTCGACCCCGGAAAATGGGAATTTAGTGAGAAATTCCGGGAATTCCGGTGGGAATTCCGAGAATTCCGGTGGGAATTCTGATGTTTCGGCGGGCATGTACAGCTGGGTGGAAGAAATCACCCCAGACAACTTGAGGGAGTTTCAAACTCGGGATGTTGACATTGGTCCGATTCTAGCTTTAAGGAATAGCTCTAGTGAGTTGCCTTTGAGAAAACAGTTAGAAGGATTAACGGGGAATGCTAAGTCCTTAGTGGGTTTGTGGGAAACCCTGGAACTTCATGATGGTTGCTGTATAGAAGAGTAGGAAGTGGTGTGGGCAATTTACAGTCATTGCGACTGGTTGCCCCTTCTGAAATTCGTGCTCGGGTTTTTAAGCATTACATGGGTGTAAAACTGCAGGTCACTTGGGTCGGGACAAGACGCTACAATCCGTAAAAAGTAGATTTTACTGGCCGTCAATGACGAAAGATGTCACTCGTTGGTACAAAGAATGCAGTTCATGTGCACGGCGTAAGCCAGGGCCTGGTAGAGGCAAAGCACCTCTTCATCACGATGCCAGTCATTGCGCTTACAGTACGGGTAGCGCCTCAGAAAACGAGATTGGCACAGAACAGTTAGTACGTACCCAAAACCCGGATGGAGATGTGTGTGTGGAGCCATGTAGCGTATGGGACTCACCACGTCGGCCCGAGTCGCCTGAGATACAATTGTCCCCATGCCAAACGCCTTACATAACACCACCCACAACTCCCACCCGCGGTACATCACCCATTCCGATAGGAGACCTGTTAATTGGGGAAGCTGTGAAAATACCACAGGTTACTCGTAGTCGGGTGGGTAGGACAATAAAACCACCAACACGTTATTCACCGTAGTAACGACCTATTGTATTGATATTGGTTGTAGACGGACGTAGATTAGTACAATATATGCATGTCGTTTTTATTATGCTTGAATCTGCATGCCGTTAGAGCATGTAGTCTTGTTTTGTAAACTTACATGAATACAAAGCAATGTTCGCATAGGCGTAGTTGTACACTCGAGATGGTTCAAGTGAGTGGCCACCGTAAATATCGTCTCCTGCTGATGCTGGCGGTTCGTGTATCGAGTTACACCTGTGCAATCCTCAGCTTTGCTGCGTTATCAGCCGTTGGCTGGTCTGTTTGATTTATTACCCAATGGATACTTCTAGTCAGATTTAGAAAATGAGAAATTTAGGCTGCACGGTCGTATTGTGATAATAATATGCACTGGTCAATGTTAAATTAGATATTGATGAACAATGCTGTGTAACTGAATATGTGGATCTACCAAAAAATATCAATTAAATAACTGTTATCAAATGATGTTATAATATTTTATACACAGAAACTTTGGTGTAGTTGGGCGATACGTGGAAAATACATACGTTATATGTCATGCCTTTTACCTTACCTTATGTTTGATACTATTAGAGCGGGTCCTTGATCCGGAGGCCAACGAATGACGGGTTGAAATCCCGGACACATTCCGTATGCTGTCACAGCATGACTATGTTACATTGCTTCAGTAGCGCCCATTATGTTTTGTCGACTTTTTATAAATGTTCCACACCCCACCCACAGCCCGAACACAAACACGATATATGTTCACGTTAGACGCTTGTAGTGCGAGAGGTCCCGGGTGGAGGCGAGGAGGATGCTCGTCGGCGAGAGATACGTACGTGGCGGTTCCGGGTTCGGGATTTGGAGAGGAGGAATCGACTGCTGTCTGCGTCTCTCCCACGGCGACGTCAACCCTGTTCCAGGAGGCGGATACGTCGAGGTAGCTTTTCCCCGCGACCACGAAGCAGTCTTCTCTGCGGGGAAACAAGTCAGCGCCCGTGAGAAACCCAACTGGAAGCGACGTCGCTTGGACCGTTGACCGGACATTTCACGCATTATAATGCTCGCGAATGCCATTGTGTGAGTGCGACCTCCGTGCGTATGGTCGGACACCCATGGAAAAAATATGGCTATCACAAGGGCTGGAATTTGCAAAGTCGGCTTTTGTGGCAGTTATATTAGCATCCATGAGTCTTGGCACAGCGGAGGGAGTACTCTACATTCCTTGTGGTGCTCAGTAACTTACGTCCGAAATCCTGCCACTTCCAGCTGGAATTGATATTTTGTATTCCTGCCGGATAGTGGATGTGACCGTGCAGCACAATTAAAATTATTACAACCTTATGGCCGCCACAAGGACTTGTGTAAATACATACATGTATGTACTTAGTGTTAGCTGGTAAATATGATTGCCATGGTTGTGTTGCATAAATGTGCTCTGTATTGGAATGACAGGACCGTTCCAAATAACTAAGTGTTGACTATATTCAGATCACATGCGTCTTCGTTAGGCAATCCGTCTTCAATATGGTAATCTGCCTAGCTATTAAACATTACATTGCTCTATTGTCTGCTATATCGCCTTTTAGACTATGTACCACACACTGTTATGATACGTAGGCGAAATATGCATATGCATATACCTTCCTTTTATAATGTATAGATTTGTTGAATTCCATATGTTAATATCTGATGCTGCCATATACGGGATGATGTGCACATTGGAACGTATTTGCTGTCGTGCTATCGTGAAGTGATCAGACGGTGTGAGCGAAGCATCTACGTTTTAGCGCTTTCTTGTGCTTTCCTGGTATGGTTTTGGCAGCAGATGGCAACATGGGAAAACTCCAACAAATGAATTTTAGAGACGTGAACTCGCGCGTCCATATGACAACCATGTACATGTATGGCTAAAGGGGGAACATATGCTGGATTATTGTGAGATCTGCGTGTTTGAGTTACTGCCCCTGTACCGTGGTTTGATATGGCAGCGATCGAGTATGTTACAGTTCACAGAACGCCTTCATCTTTACGATGCCCGTCAAGATTGGTTGCAAAGGATGGCGATATAATTAAAACTGGTTGGCAGTATGCTATGTTTAACTCTAAATTGTTTGTTATAAGTATGATTAACTATTCGTACATGTGCACACGTTACCAGCGTTTATGATTGACCGTTTTTTTCGTTTGGTACGTGCTCTCTCAGTGGCAATGTTTTAAGTGGTGGGGAGTGTGGCCGTGGACCATATATGTCATTCAGTTCAAACCGAAAGTACCTGACTGTCTGTCGTCTGCTACATGCCGCATACACGTGTCTTGCTTGGTTCCCTATTTGCACACCGCCTGTGAGTAGCGAGTCGGTACGATATGTGCATAGTTTACTGAGCTGGGCACCGTATGGGCGGAGCAAGGAATATTGCGTTTGACATGCGCAGCAGTATACGTCCGTTCCTTATTAGGTCATTCGGGCACAATTGTCCGAAAGACATTGCTTTCTGGGACAGTTTCGGTCCCTAGGAGCCCACGTGACTTGGACTCTATAAATACTGCCCCCGGCTCGCGGGCCGGGGAGTTGGCCAATTTCTAGCAATTACAACGCACCTCCATTAAGTAAATAATTAAACTATTTCATTGTACCTTCACTATTAACGTGGAGATTCTCAAATATTACATCTTTGGGGACACTATCGACATGGTGAGTCATTCATAATTACTATAGCATACAGGGTGCACGGCCAAATCCCCCATGTCGCATAATTAAATGCCCTTTATGTTCCCATATTTTGATATCGTGTACGTGTATTAATATCAAGTAGTTCCGTATAATCGTAGAAATAAAATATATTATCCCCCACCAGTCGTGTCATTGTATTTCGAAACATTTGTGCGAAGGAGGCCAGGATCACCCAGAGAACCTGCTCAAATTATAACTGGCGGTGGTTCTGTCTGTGAACACCGTAGACCCTGATCAGCCTGCACACAGACGAACCCGCCCGGTTACAGTAACAACCTTTAATCACCCCTCTGACTGTGCTCCCTTCAATTTCTTATCCATTGTTTTACTATTCTTGCGAGAATGAAACACATTAGGGACTTGTGGTGTAACTTCTGATCTATATCATTGCTCCAGATAAGGTGCGTATTGGCGTATTTTACTCACTTATTTTAGCTGAATACACATTGATTATCAACAGTGGGAGTAGAAACTACAAAATACTCACAGCAATGTAAAAATACGCATTGATTTTCAAATTGAGTAGTGGAAATACTGTAAACAAATCGAACATTTATAAAGTTGAACTGCAAAAAGCAAACACCGTTTGATTTGTGCAGCTCAAGTAAGCACATTTTCAACTTTATTACCGTATAAATAACGGAATAAGTAATATTACGCTCTAATAAGTGAATGTTTAAATTAGTTTTATATTGTTTTTTTTATCATTTGTTCCCTATTTAATAATGAAGAAAATCAATTTGGGAAAATAAAATACGCATTTAATTTGAAATTAGGGGGTACAATACTCTTTATATACACAAAGCTTATCTGGAGCGCTGCTATATTTATCAGACTGATGAAGCACCAAATGAAGAAGACGACCTGAACTCGCCCGCGGCCCTCAGTTGTATACAGATGGGCTACACAAACGAATATGTGATCAAGGCCATCAGTGTATTCATCAAATCAAAATGTACTTATACGTGGGTGCAGTTTTCAATGTGCCTAGAGCGAGCACGGTGGACATTTTCTCAACTCAAAATGTGGTCGCGACATCATACGTTCGTGCAGTTTTCAATGTGCCTGAGCCTGTGGGACGTCCCCCCCCCCCCCCCCCCCCCCCCCCCCCCCCCCCCCCCCCCCCCCCCCCCTCCTAGCCTGGGGGACGCCCTCCCCCCCCCCTGGCCCTTAACCCATTCCTTTCGGAATACACCACGATATGAAATTTATTATGCATCTTTTATTTTTGTTATTTCTCAATGAAAGTATATGTTGTGACCACTCTTTCAATGATTTTAACGTGCTGACAAACTATGCTTTTGTTGAGAAAAATGAAAAATAAAAAGTACTCAGCAGACGGCAAACTTTAATTCAGCATTGTAATGGTCAACTGTTTTTGACTTTCAGGTACATTTTATGTTGTGAATCTATTTAGGCCCATGTTATTCCCTGTCTTGCCCACTTGGGATTGCAGGGATGGGTGAATGGCGCTGCAGATTACACACTAGCTACAAGAGTTGCCTACGATACGGAGAATATCGCAGTGAGGTAGCAATTTTGTTTCTAATTACCCACAGGCAATTAGCAAATTAAAACAATTTCCTGCCTTGTACAATTTCTGCCAATATTGTTTTGACAGTTCAATTATTCCACATGTATGCCCCCACCATACAACTTTATTTTTATTTTTTTAGTAAATAGGGTTCTTCCTCTTGCAGGTATATTGCTATAGCAAATTTAGTTAAGATCGATCAAGAACACTAGGATAAATAATGGGAAAATTATAACTCATTGCAAACTTTTGATAATCAATTGTTTACTTCATATTTCTACGATGCAGTTATAAAAGTTGTGATGACTCATTGGAACCGTCTCATTGAGATAAACAAGGAAAATAACCACAATATTTCCATTAGCAAAATTTATGTATTGGTAGCTGGTTAAAACCAGAGAAAAATGTCAGAAATCGGTTGGGTTGTATATCTGCACATACATGTATATGCCACAGGCAGATGTGACAGTCTTTAAATGATTGTTCAGTTACTGATACATGTACTTGTAGGTATATTTACCCCTTATACCGCAATCGTATTCTACAGTCGAACCTGTGCTAAAGGCCACCTCTATTAAGCAATAAACTGTCTAAATCAGCCACCGTTTCTGCTTGCTTAAGACAGGTTTGACTGTATTTTCAATTGTTATCATAAAAAACATTTGTTGTGTGTAGCGGTCTAAGGGTTAATGCATTTATAGACATTAGTTACTTCAACCTGTGTTACACGATATATGGTCAGCTTATTATTGTACCTATGCTTTGCAGGACTTACAAATTTCAAAGGCCATGACCTGTGTGAGTAGTATATAGGGAGTCAAAATTATACCACCTACGTTGGTATCGTTTTGACCCCTCTACACTACCCCCACCACCCCCGAAAAACCCAAAAATTGGTTAACGAGGAAATTGTCTCCCTACAGCAAATGTATGAATTTTTGGAGAAAATAATTTTGAAAAGAGGGAGTCAAAATGATACCACCAACTAAAAGATGGTGGTGGTATTGTAGTCCCAATTATATTGGAAATTGACTTTTGAAAAAAGTCAAAATCATTAATGCAAGTTCAATGCGTCCGCGCGTGATAGTTTATATTCCAACACCACATTTTTCTCCTCCAATATAGCTAATTTATTTCGCAGATCAGCTCTAGTCTACCACGTTCACCTTTAGCCACCTGACAGCATAGTTGCTTATGTCTACAAAGAGTTTGGGCACTAACGAATTTACAAGGCCATCTGGGGCATTGAAATTGTGGGTTGACACAAGGAAATTTCCTACGTCTCGATAGATGCCTTCGTAGATAGTCTTTACACGCAAAAGTCTTACAACAAGTCACACACTCCATTATATATGTATATGTATATGTGTATGTTCAATTGGACGTGAAAAAAACATAATGTAAATTGTTCACGTCCAATTGAACAGATACATTTCATAGGTTATATACAGAAAATATGATAACGCCAGAAACTAGAGCAGAAGTTTGTGAAGAGAAGCCGAATCTCTAGGGATTATTTATAGTAAACAGTTGAGAGTTAGGGGGTTGACAAAGCTGATAAACGCCACAAAGAATGAGGCGTTCATGAAGCGGTTTACCCGCGCCCACAAACGAGGAGCCTTTAAAGACCTCTCACTAGCAGAGGAAATTGATAACAGAATTAAAAAAAAAGTATTGCGGGGTTAAGGGCTAGTGTAATAAAACCTTCAAGCACCAATTCCAGACGCACAGGTGACCCAATACTAAATAATAAGAAAAAATATATCGTTCGCGCGATAGTGGCAGAAGGTGAAGAAATATTGGGGGCTCATGATGAAACATTGGAAAAGGTAGAAAATGGAAGACGGGTAGTTACATTATCCTTTCGTAAAAACATTGACATTAACGAGTCTGAAAGCATGTTCGATAAACCCGCTCCGTATCTGAAAATTTTTATTTCAGATATTCATATTCTTACAAGCTAGAACATATGGAGGAAACTAAAAATGGAAAACCTATAACTATAATATTTCACAAGAATCTCGGTAGCGAACCACTATCATCAATGAAAACAGTTAAACAATGGCTGTCAGATAAGGAGCAAACACGAATAATGTCCGATAAAATAGACAGACCGAATACAAAGTGGAAGTTTGTAAGATGGGTAGAGGTTTTTGTAAAGCTAATACAGGGCACAAGGGGAATATGTTTGGGAATACAATCCAAAGAAGCAGCATGAGGAGAACTTCCAGAATGGTTGAAGAATACAAAAGGTATGTATTCTTTAGATAAGTATAATGACGACCTGTGTCTGTTCAGGTGTCTAGCTATGCATATGACAGGTAAAAGACACGACAGATGTACGGACAAGGCGAAAGAATTTAGTAAGCAATATTTCGGTAGTAATGTGGTTTCACCAATTCCTTTTTCAGATCTGACAAAGGTTGAAGATATTTTTTAAATCGGTATAGAAGTATATCAACCCACCGAATGTGATGTATGGTGGTTGAAACAGGTACCAGCGCACTATATGTCAATAGGTAATAAACCAATGACAATAGGACTGTTTAATAATCACGCATTTCTGATAAAAAACCTTAAAAACATATCTAAAATTTACGCCTGCGATAATTGCAGACAGATATTAACGAAAGCGAGTAATATGAAGAGACACGGACCAAAATGTATGAAAGGTGAGACAAAAGTGATATGTGATGGTAATTATTTACAGCGCCCGCGATCGTCGTTCGAGAAAGCGTTTTACCCAAAAAGTTCTAACAGTTATGGGGCGATCGATTGGATGTACTCTGTGGAAAAGCAGGAGGGAATTCACCACGAACAGTGTGGACATGGGGGTGAAAGATGGATTTTAGGAGCTCCAGTAGATGGATACTGTACAGAAACCAATACCGTGTATCAATATCACGGCTGTTACTGGCACGGGTGTGAGATTCATGCAAAGCATGGAAAAGAAGAACGCGCATCCACTATGAGAAGAGATACATTTATTAGAAGCAAATAATTCAACCTAGTAGTTATGTGGGAATGCGAATTCCAAAGAACGGGTAAAGACATAAAGATCGGTTGTGACAAAACTCTTTATCCATATCAGATAGTATACGATTTTGAGGCATATCTCCACCCAGAATATGAAATTCCGTTTTTTTTATACATGAATTACAAATAAGTTAAAATTGTTCCGACGCCCCTATGTTTCAGCGAGATTGCGAATTGTAACTACTCTGGCGCCAAGTCGAATAACCCACTCGTATCCACAGGCATTCGGCGTGTTTCGGCTTTCATCGGTATAACACTATATATGTGAACAAGGCTTCTAAGTTTGTTGGGACACGACCTCGTATGTTTGAACTTGTAATTTTGTATGTATTATATGATATTCTGCAGGATGTCGATACTTCTCAAATGATCATATGAACTTGCCACTACCATATTTACATTAGAGCCTTAAATACATTATTTCATTTGTTATGATACGAGGTTGTATCCGACCTAGGAAAATGAGCTGTAATTCGATAGTATTTGCATACAATTGTTTTAACTATGTTATTTTAGCAAGATAACAATAATTATAAAATGAACATGTGCACTTTCCGCCAAAATATTCACATTAGCGTTAATAAAATCGCGGAATGTGTTAAGATACGAGCTCGTGTCCGACCAAATTTAGAAGTCTTGTTCATATATATATATATAGTAATTTCCAATAACCTCCGAAGGGAAGCACATTTAATACACATCGTTTTAACGTCACTCTTTTTATTAAATGTTCGACAACATGGTCTTTTGAAAATGTATGGTGAAAATGTATTGGCAGTCCTAGTTTAGTTTAATAGTTTATTTACGTCTCATCACATGTGTACATATTAACAAGTACCATCAAAATATTACAATACAGTTCACATGTGCCATTATATCTATAAGTGTAAGAGACGACATCCTATGTGACGTCCATAGTGTAGCAATAAACCAAAATATGGTTTACTGCTACACTATGGACGTCACATAGGACGTCACATAGGACTGTCAATATGTTCACACTATTTTGATACAGACCATGCGGTCGAAAATTTAATAAAAAGAGTGACTTTAAAACAACATATATATATAGTTATACCGATGAAAGCCGAAACACGGCGAATGCCTGTGCTTGTATCCAATTGGTAAATTAATACAATGTACTTTCAGTCCTAGTACGCTACTACTATACACTACCGCCTTCGCTAATCTTGCCAATATTTGCTTAATTTCTTTATTATAGGAATGAATGGCCTTTTGTTGAATTTATCGGGATATAAAACTTGGAAAAGTCGCGGGAATACTGGACGAGGCCTTCCGGCCTTCGTCCAGTATTCCGCGACTTTTTCCAAGTTTATACCCCGATAAATTCAACAAAAAGGCCATTCATTCCTTATAATTCCAGCATTTTAAATAAATTCATCAAGAAAATGTGTTTATTTTCCGTTTTCTTAAGAATTATTTTTAACTGCACCTGACGGTTACGGAAAGTAGTTCGGCATTGGAGTTTACTGGGATATAAATTTTTGACAGAGACTTGCTACGGGCCAATCAAATGTTAGGGAATTGTGTAAATATTTTTGTGCTGGAATTATTGTCATATATTTAAATATTATACATGCAATCAAGCCGCTTGATTGGCTGAGCTTGATCTGTGCTATAGCTCATGCGCAGACAATCAAATTGCGTGTTTGCGAGTTGACATTACCAATGTATGTTCAGAAACGTTGAGAATCTGGGTAACGTTAACGCAGGCGGTTGTTACACGTAAACTCGTTGGAACGAGATGATACATGTCGTGGGAACGTGGTAACTAACTCGTGGTCACGATATTCTATTTCGTTGGAACGTGATCCTATCTCGTGGGAACGAGATCATACATGTATGTCGTGAGAACGAGATAGCTAACGCGTGGGAACGACATCTTATATCCCCAACTCGTGGGAACTACGTCTTATATCGTGAGAAATGCGGATGTCCCTATTAAGCTGCCGCAGTCCAAACTGTTATTATTTTACGAAATTACATTGATTCTCATATGAAAAGAAAACGATTTTCATATTGGAATTTAGTAACGACATCTGGAGTTCGGGAGCATCCTTCCCCGGAAAAAAGTATGTATTATTTTAAAGGTACATGCCCACACAGTAAGCACAAAATGTTCTTTATGTCAGAGACATCATCTGATAAATGTTCGGACAAAATAAACATCCATTCACCATTACCCCACGTATTGATTGGCATTATGATATATTTTATATCAAACGTAGCGTCCCACACTGATATCAGGGGCGATAACCGTGTTTCCTTAAAGTGTTAACCGACAATACTATTAAAACTCTGTATTTATTGTTTGATGTGCAATTATCATACTTTATAATCTGTCGAAAATATTATTTTTTCGATTGGCGCATTTAATTAGTACAAATAATTACAAATATACCATGCCCCATTCGCATATGAAAATAGCCTGATAGCACCGCGTGTCACTATCAGTACAATAAATATTACTAAATGATTATATCTGTATAGCGGGCACTCATAATCTTTAGAACTGGTGGAATAGTGACGCAACTATACACTTATTTACTTCCTATAAAGAACATTGTGTGCCTACTCAGTTAGCATGTACCTTTAATACACTCAATGTCCTAGGTTATAGTGATTTTAAAGCTACTATTTCCCCATTTATTACATATTGTGTTATTCCGCTGAGGTACACAAATGTAAATTTAAGTAAAGATACACACCTGACCAAATATTACGGGATGCGTGACGCATTTAATTAGCATAAATAATTAAAAAATATCATGCCTCATTTGCATATGAAAATAGTCTGATACCACCGCGTGTCACTATCAGTAAAATAAATATTACTAAATGATTATATCTGTATAGCGGGCAGTCGTAATTGTTATGATTGGTGGAATTGTGACACAATGATACTCTTATTTCATTCCCATACAGAACAGTTTGTGCCTACTGAGTGAGCATGTACCTTTAAAGCGGTTAGTTTAGCCCTCGTGTTATTGTTCGCAATAAAATCAAATTTTTACAGAATTTCATCAAATCAAATTGTTTGGAGTGGGAACATTTTTTTATTCTTTGGAAAAATTGCTTCTTAAGTTTTGATAGTATTGATACTTTTAAAATAAGTTTAATGTGTGTATTATGAAAAGAAATACTGCTATTAAAAATATTACATTTTTTTCGACAGATTATTAAAGTATGATCATTGGATATCAAAAAATAAATACAGAGATTAATTGTAAAGCTCGTTAAGATTATAAGAAAACATGGTTATCACCCCCGGATATCAGTGTGGAAATTTACGTCTGATATAAAATGTTCTGTATAATAATGCCAATCAATACGTGGGGTAATGGTGAATGAATGTTTTTGTTGCCAGAAAATTTCATATCTACAGAATATATAAAACTATCTGATTTAATTCCTACAAAGAACAGTTTGTGCCAACTGAGTGGGCATGTACTTAATATTGACTCTGATCTGACACAAATATGTAGTATCACAGGCGGATAAAGCGTGGCAGCGATGATAACATTGCTATAATATTTCTAATTATGCTTAGAAACCTGCAGAAAGTACATGTACGTGGCAACGCCATTGTCATGGGAGATTCGATGGGTTCGTACGAACCCCCCTCGTTTTTACTAAACTTCGTACGACTAAAATGTTCGTAAGTGCAAAATTATGATAGTCTGTAAATTGCACTTTAACAATGTTTTCTGTAAACAATTGTTGGATTTACATTTATTGAGCATAGGCTGCATGTGCAGCCTATGCTCAATACATGTAAATCCATGAATTGAAATTTGCAGATGATCCTACACAAATAAAACATACAGATACTATTAGAGGGACTGGTATACACTGTATCATTTGTGTGTTTTATGGGACCACACGTTTGATAACAAACCTACATACCATATATCTAGATACTGGTCAGCATGGTCAGTACAGAAACCCCTACACTGGCTATCCAGCTGCCCCCTCACTGTTCTACATTGGGAGCAGACGACAAACATGTGCTGCTGTTTATGTATTCTATTTATAAAGCCAGTGTATAACTTAACTGACAGGCTGGGGACGCTATCAGTAATTGGATATGCCCCTCCTACTAAATTCGGTACCAGGGCACCGATTGTTGAGCCTTTAAGTGGACGCACGCTGGGTTTTCCCCTACGTGAATCCGCCCTTGTGACCCTTACATGTTTCGGTTGCTTCACAGCTGAAAGCCCAATTTTCTTTTCAAAAATAGTTATTTGCGTGGGCCTAATAATAGAAACATGCGTAATGCTGTCGAAAACAGACCGTTCTAATAATAGAAACGTGGATTCTAAATATACTTATTAATACTTTTACACCGGCTACACCTGTTTATGATTCACCTATATCCGGTACATTGTGTAACTTTGCTCGCTATATGTGAAATAGGTCGGGTTTTTCCAACTCTAGAAATAAATGGAATTTCGTATGTGAAATAATAAAAAGCCGACTAACTAGCAACCGCACACACTCTACAGCGGAGACGATTAGACAACAACGTAAACTCGTTACTGTGTACCAGATGCTAAATGTAAGTATACGGTTTCCAATTTCATTATTGATGTCAATGAATTAATTATATTTAGAACTGTTCAAATATGTACACTATATATATATCGCGGGTATGCTTTTTTATATATACTACCATCACTACCGTGGTAATTGTCACATACTATATTTAAAAAATAAATAAATAAAATAACAAAGTTTAAACGTACATGCCCACGCAGTTGGCACAAACTGCCAGGTTATAATATAGGGAGACAGGTAGTTTTGTATATTTTGGAGATATGACACTTTCTGGCAAAACAAACATTCATTCACCATTACCCCACGTATTGATTGGCTTTATTATACATTTTATATCAGACGAAAATGTCCACACTTATATCAAGGGCGATAATCGTGTTTCCTTAAAATGTTAACGAACATTACTATTTATTCTCTGTATATATGTTTTGATGTGCAATGATCAGACTTTATATAATCTGTCGAAAATCAAAAAAAAATCGAGTGACACATTTAATTAGTATAAATAATTAATGTCATGCCTCATTTGCATATGAAAATAGCCTGATACCATCGCGAGTCACTTTCAGTAAAATGAATATTACTTCTAAATGAGTATATATGTACACATATAGCAGGCACTCGTTATTTTTAGAACAGGTGGAATAGTGACACAATTACACACTCAGTGTAATTCCTCTAAAGCACATGTTGTGCCTGCTGAGTGGGCATGTACCTTTAAATGTACATGCCCACCCAGTAGGCACAAACTGTTTTTTTGGAATTAAATAATTGTATAATTGTGTCACTATTCCGCCAGTTCTAAAAATTACGAGTGCCCGCTATACAGGTATAATCATTAGGTATATATTTTACTGATAGTGACGCACGTTGGTATAAGTGACGCGCGTTGGTATAAGGCTATTCTCATATGCAAATGAGGCATGTATTTTTTAATTATTTATACTAATTAAATCCGTCACCTAAAAAAAATAATATGTTCGACAGATTAATAAGTATGATAATTGCACAAAAAAAATAAAAATAATGTCCGTTAACATTTTAAGGAAACACGGTTATCGCCCCTGATGTCAGTGTTGAAATTTACGTCCGATATAAAATGCATAGCAATGTCAATCAGTACGTGGGGTAATGGTGAATGAATGTTTATTTTGCCAGAAGACGTCTCAGATGATGTCTCTGATATAAAGAACAGGTTGGGCCTACTGGGTGGGCATGTACCTTTTTACGTTAGATAAAAAAACACACGATGTTGAATACTTTTTTTCCTGGTGGGATACACGCGTAATGAGCGCGGTGTTACAGCTATGTGACGTCACTGCATCAGAAGTCATGTTTTCACGTTGACTTTTTACGCTACATAACAATAATGTATCCAGGGGATGCAAGTTTATTAAGAATAACGGGTATAACTATTTGGTTGATGATTGCTTGTATGTACAACAACAGAAGCCATTAGTTGTGTATTCATGTTTATCCCGTCAACACAGTGCGTATGTGCCGTGAAACACGGTGCCATGAAACATTTTTGATATCCAGTCAATACTATTTTTGCATTTTACAGCCATTTGTAGGTGTTGACGGGTTAAATAGAATAGTAGGTTAGTGCCGTGAATGGGAAAACATATCTGGCGCGTCACGGAAACGGGTTGTGCTCGGCAGAGCCTCGCCCATCCCGTTTCCTGAGCCTGGCCAGATATTTTTTTCCCATTCACGGCACTAACCTACTATTCTCTATTTTTATTGTTGAGTATTCACACTTGTTTTAGAGTTTCAATGACGTGGCTTGTTTTCCGGCATGCGTCTTTTATGTTTGATTTTTATAAAAATGGAAAAGTCAACAGTTGTGTGAACGTTTTCATTTTTATTTTGTTTGCATTTTCAGAATCTCTATTTTTCTGATTTGGAAATATACGTACTGGTTGTATGTTATGACCGCCGCCATATGTGCATCTAATTAAGCTCCAAATACTGTGACATGCATATCTGAAATCATTAAGTGATGATACCGCGTTATGAGGCGAAATGCATCTGTTAGATATACACATTGCGTTATATAGTGCTAATAACTTCATTTTAGAGCTTTTTATCATGTGTGCTCGGAGAATCGGGAATTATGGTATGTGACGTCTGTTAGAGAACATTATACGTAGCTATTTAAAAATGCCTTTGACAGCACGCATGTTGCAAAGCAGCTTATAGCTTCGTAATTAAACCTGATATTCACTTGAAATTTTCTCCTGATACTTAACTATGGTGGGACTTACAAGATGTCAGATTTTTACGCTTCCAGCATAAAATGGGCACCAGCCAACTGGTCTCTTTTGTACGGAACCCCGCAGGGGACGTAGAATTATTTTTGTTATTAATTCGTTCCCATAATTCTTCCCACGAAATAACAATTCGTTCCCTAATTTTAAGAATTCGTTACCACGAAATAACAATTCGTTCACACGGGAACGAATTGTTAATTCGTGGGAACGATTTTTATATCGTGGGAACGAATTGTTAATTCGTGGGAACGAATTGTTAAATTGAGGGAATGAATTGTCATTTCGTGGGAACGAATTGTTAATTCGAGGGATAATTCGAGGGAACGAATTGTTGTTTCGTGGGAACGAAGTAATACAAAAATCCATGGCTCCTTGACAGGTCGCATATTTAGGATTCTTTTATTGAAGGCACAATTATGAAGATGTTGCCTAACTTTTAGCAATGTTAAATTTGGATCTCAGATGTGTTGGTAACGTGTGCACTGTTATTCTTCCATTTTGTTTCATTATATTGTAGGCATATATCATGCCATATACATGTAACCGTTTGTAAATCGACGAGTTGTTCGTTATAGAGAATAGTAGGTTAGTGCCGTGAATGGGAAAAAATATCTGGCAAGACTTAGGAAACGGGATGGGCGAGGCTCTGCCGAGCACATCCCGCTTCCGAGCCGCGCCAGATATTTTTTCCCATTCACGCACTAACCTACTATTCTATTTATCCCGTTAACACCTACAAATGGCTTTAAAATGCAAAAAAGTAACCCCAGTCACCGCATATATTCATACGCGGTGATTAGGTCGTATTGACAGGATATCAAAAATGTTTCACGGCACCGTGTTTCACGGCACATAATCACTGTGTTGACGGGATAAATAAAAATATTGCTATTTTCAAACTTCGGCAATTGCTATTTTAGAATCAATTATTGTATCATTCAACGCAAACGCCACTAAATCATTGCGGGTCACAAGACGTCAGCGCAGAATGTCATGCACGGAAAATCGGCGGTGTAGTAATCTAACTTTTTGTTGCTGCATTTTGTTTTCAGTCAACATCTGCACTATTCTGCCTGCACACTGGTAGATAGATCTATGTGTAGCAAAAATAGAACAATGTTTTCATATGATAAAATTTGGTTCTGCATTATGAAAACATTGTTATGCAGTGCTGTAACCCATTTCATAAATGTGATATGACACACGTGTAATAACACCTGGAGCACATTGGATTGGCCGGCCACATCACCCTAATTATGCATTCGTATTTTGCGCCAACGTTATGTCAAATTAACAAAATAGAGACGTTCCAAATGATGTTTGGACGTTGACGTCGTCATGTTTGAAACGTCATTAGAATTGTCAGTGATTTGTTAACATTAATGAATTTGTTGGAATGTACTCCCGTTTGGTAATATGAAGTGTTTACAAACAACAGAACCTTGTATATGGTATATTTTTTATCGTTTTCTTGCAGCGATTAAAACTATTTTTTCTGTGGACAGTTTTAACTAGATGCGAAAATAGTCAATGGCGTCTGCTCACTGAAATGTATTGGATATCATCACATTGGCTACTTTTTTGGCCAGTGAACATGGTGAAGTCATGTGATATACCCCCAGATTACAAATCCAATGCTAATTTTACTTTTATAAATGTATTACTGGTTTTCTTCCTTATTAAATAGGTAACAAATTATAAAAAATAAAACAAATTTAAAAATTCATTTATTTGAGCTGCAAAAAGCTTTTGCAGCTCAACAAAGTACATTTCTAACCTTATGACAGTATTTTCACTACTCAATTTGAAAATCAATGCATATTTTCACATTGCCGTGAGTATTTTGTACCCCTACTTTTGATATTCAATGCGTATTCTGCTAAAATAAGTGCGTAAAATATGCCAATACGCAGCTTATCTGGGGCTGCATATATATATCAGAGCTCCAGATAAGGACGTTAAGGTGCGTATTGGCGTATTTTACGCAATTATTATACACCCGGTTAATACTTCACTCGTGCCTCGCTTACTGACCAATCTAGTTTTATCTGAATACGCATTGATTATCGAAAGTGGGTGTACAAAATACGCACAGCAATGTGAAAATACGCATTAATTTGAAAATTGAGTAGTGAAAATACTGTCATAATATTTAAAATTCACTTAGTTGAGCTGTTTACTTTTTTCAGCTCAGTTAAGTGAATGTTTAAATTTTGTTATATTATTTTTATCATTTGTTCACTATTCAGTAATGAAAATAATCAGGGGGTATACGCTTTACACACAAAGCTTATCTGGAGCCCTTTATATGCTTCTACTTGCTTTTCTGCAGATTAAACCTTACAACAAGTACAACAGCCGGGATTGCAACAAGTACAACAGCCGGGATTGCATGGTTATTCAGGGAAGATTCTTGTCATACAGAAGTTAACAACTGACCGCATGATGGCGATGACAGCACGGTTAAACAATCTCTGTCTGGACCCCCGGTATATGGACAATAGCACGAGTGAGGGTGGAAACTCGCTGGGCATAGCACTGCAGAAACCCAAATTCCCGCAATATGCTGTCATCTCAAAAAGGCTCGAGTCATTCGAAAACTGGCCCAAGTATCACCCAGTATCATCTGATATACTAACTGAGGCTGGACTCGTATATATAGGTATAGTATTAGAGCTTGATAGTTATTATTTTGCATTTTATATCAGATGTAAATTTCCACACTGATATCCAGGGCGTCAGCCGTGTTTCCTTAAAATGTTAGCGGACATTACTATTTATTCTCTGTATTTATTTGTATACGCCCGTTTGAAAAACGGGACGTATTATGTATTCATCTTGTGCGTGCGGGCGGGCGGCGGGCACAGCTTGTCCACGCAATAACTAATGTTTGCACTCTGTATCCTTGTCCACGCAATAACTCAAGTTCTACTTCACCGATAGTAACCAAATTCGGTATACATGTACATGTTTATCAAGGAAGAAGCCTATTGGTTTTCAGTGAGTTATCTCCCCTTGTTGACTGGCCTTGCATCAACGGGCGTATATTGTGACCTTCGGAACTCTTGTTTAATGTGAAATGATCATACTTTATAATCTGTCAAAAATATTATTTTTTCAGGTGACGCATTTCATTAGTATAACTAATTAAAAATATCATGCCTCATTTGCATATGAAAGTAGCCTGATACAACCGCAGAGTCACTATCAGTAAAATACATATTACTAAATGATTATATCTGCATAGCGGGCACTGGTAATTTTTAGAACAGGTGGAATAGTGACGCACTTATACACTTATTTAATTCCTATAAAGAATAGTTTGTGCCTACTGAGTTGGCATGCACCTTTAATCACTGTCAGATGATGACTTACTGTCTGTTTCACGAACCTACGACTATACATGGATATATAAACAAAATTTAAGAGTGAACCTTATTTTCATTTCGTGAAATTTGGTCAAATATTGATTTTATTACGAAAAATTAATGTGTCTATGGGACTTTAACATGGGGGAAAAGGAGGCGGAGGAACTGTTGGAGGAGACTAAACAAAATGGAGATTTAATCCGAAACCTGGCTAAATAGCTTGGAAATGATCTAACTAAGAAAACAAATGTTAAATGTTGAAAATCGGTCCACTATTCCTCAAATTAGAAACATTTCCCCATATTAATCCACATAGACATTATTCATGGAGAAGTTGTTTTTTTTTTCACAATAAAATCAATATTGGACCAAATTTCACAAAATAAAAAGAAGGCTCAATTTCGATAAAATGTAACATTACCAAATCAAACAGAATTTATCACTTTTTTCATAAAATATAAAATAAAAAGTGCAAAAAAGTAAACAAAGTTGAAAAATTCACTTATTTGACCTGCAAAAAAGCAAATTAGGGAAGGGTTTCCAACTGTATCCACAACTTGAAAATTCAATGAGTTATTTTCAAATTGATTGTGAGTAGGCCTACTTTGTACTCCCAGTTTTGAAAATCAGTAGGCACAACACGGAATATTTGATGGATTGTGCACAATATACAGTTATTTCATGGTTATTCGGGGAACAATCAAAACTATTGCACCGAGGTGTTGTGGACGACCCGAGGTATTGTTGCCCAAGGTGTTGTGGACGACCCTAGGTACTGTTGCCCGAGGTCGAAGGTAATTATAGTGCATCAGGTCGTCCACAGTGCCGAGGGGCAACATGTTGTGACAGTTCCCTGACTGACCATGAAATAACTGCTTTATTACGCAACCTGTGGGGCGCATCGACTGACCGATCTACATTACGTGTACTTTTATGACGTTTTCTTAGACAAAAATCTTGACGTCATGACTTTCAGGGATGAAAATAGATTTGACTATTCCACCGGTGCGCGGGTCTATTGCCCAGCCACGTGATACTATTTCCCAGATACGTAACCATCCAGGGAATTAGTCGAAACTATGTAATTATCAACTTATATGTGGAGTTGGTTAATTACAGTGGAACTTCCCTAAACCGGACACAGAGCAAAGTTAATTGTGCTTAATTTGGATAGTTTCCATTGCCTTTTATCTCCGATGTTAATGTCTGTTCATGACCACAAAACACACGCGTGACTTGAAGTAGTCATCCGCCTGTTTTACAGTGGAACATCTCTAAACATGGGGACCTCCCAGGGTGTCCTTTTTAGAGAGGTTTCACTGTATAATGAGTACGCACATACTGTATTCTATGTGTAATTTCTGGTTATGTCAGGCACGGGCGACGGCTGTCGTTGCTACCACTGTGGGCTGTGGGGTGGGCTGCGGAATTGGGAGGCAGGGGACAACCCCTGGTCGGAACACGCCAAGTGGTACCCGAAGTGCGGCCACGTGAAACTCGTGAAGGGCCAGCGATTTATAGATGCAGTCTTGAAAGGTGAAACCCCGGAGCATGACGGCGGCTCATTCGAGGTACGGCAAATAACCATGGCCCAGATTTAGTAATCACTGGCTGTGCTAATGTGGAGATAGATGCTGTTGAAAGAGATGCCACTCAATTCCACTTAGAACTATTGCATAAACACGTTTTTTGTCTAGTAACTGGCGCCAAGTTCTTGTACCTGTTACTAGATAATAATGTGTAGGAATGTGCGTATTGGCGTATTTTACACACTTATTTTAGCTGAATACGCATTGATTATCAAAAGTTTGAGTACAAAATACTCATACATACGCACTGATTTTTTCAAATCGTATTTAGTAAGAAACACTGTAATAAAGTGGAAAATATACTTAGTGCAAAATAAGTTTTTTAATTTAATAAGGAAGACAATCAATAATACATTTGAAAAAGTAAAATACGCATTTAATTTGAAATCTGGGGGTATAATACGCTTTAGATAAAAAACTTATCTGGAGCTCTGGTTTATGTGCAGTATCTTCTGTAGGCATCTGGTGCATATTTCGACGTGAATCATTTTACGCCTGTGTGATGTGCAACATCAGTGATAGTGTACATTGATACCCTGTGTGAGCAGTATTCCTTAACACTTTCAACACTGCAGGCCTGTATAATGGTATTGGCCAACAGTGTAGATCCAGATGAACCGGCGCGAGACAAGCCGTCTCATCAGGATCTGCACTTTTTGCAAGTCATTTTCGTATTTTTGAGAACAGAAACACCCCGTTTCCATAAATGAAATTGTCTGAAATTCATTTTGTGACCATGGGATTGGTTGCCAAATTACCAGATCAAATTCCATTCCAGTTACTTGGGGGTGAAAGGGTTAATCTATAATGATCGGCAATTTACAGAAATTGTATGGGAACATTGGACTGGTCAGTGTAAATTCCAGTCCTATTTTATACTAGGACGTCTGTTTTACTGACCATGATGGTAGCAACCTTTAACCACCCCTCTGACTTTGCCCCCTGCAATTTCTTAACCATTGTTTTACTAATATTGGGAGAATGAAACAAATTAGGGACTTGTTGGTGTAACAGATGATCTATATCATCGCTTCAGATAAGGTGCGTATTGGCGTATTTTACGCACTTATTTTAGCTGAATACACATTGATTATCAAAAGAGGGAGTACAAAATACAAAATACCCAGTCACACAATAAAAAAAAAAGTGGAAATACTGTAATGAAGTTGAACATTTATATAGTTGCTCTGCAAAAAGCAAACACTGTTTTCAACTTTATTACCGTATAAATAACTGAATAAGTAATAATACACTCCAGTAAGTGAATGTTTAAGTTAGTTTTACATTGTTTTTGTATTATTTGTTCCCTATTTAATAATGAAGAAAATCAATTTGGGAAAATAAAACATTTATGCATTTAATTTGAAATCAGGGGTCACAATACTCTTTAGACACAAAGCTTATCTGGACCTCTGCTATATTTATCAGACTGATGAAGCACCACATGAAGAAGACCACCTGAACTCGCCCGCGGCCCTCAGTTGTCTACAGATGGGCTACACAAACGAATATGTGACCAAAGCCATCAGTGAATTCATCGAGACAAAAGGTACTTATACGTGGGTGCAGTTTTCAATGCATTACGCAAACACGTCTTATTTGGAATTAATAAATCAGTGAACTACTTTCGGCAAGGGAGATAATCAATATCACGCAAACTATTTTCATACGAGCCATTGTATGTTTAGGATTGTTCTGTTTATTAGTATATATAGTTTAAATCTATCTCCTGTGATATATAATGATACATTACTTCGTTATGTTATGGGTACTAATACATGTTGTTTCAATAGCGTATCTCTGTAACGGTATCGTTGTAGATAGAGTTGCAAATAATGTAATAGTTATTACGTTCAAATGGTTGCGTAATACTGATAGCACTTCTGTATAAATGTAATCGTCGTAAGTGGCGCAATAGTCGTGAGGTTAAGGTTCATTACCGATTCCCGAAAGGGTCGGGGGTTCAAACCTCGACTTGGTATATTGTTTTTTTTCTCCATATATATTATTTTTGTGATTTTCACAAATTTATGATTTTAATAAAAATAGCTATAAATTGATAGAAACTTACCAACGATGAACGTGTCCGTCTTTAAGTAATATATACACAGACAGTTTGTTACTGTTTTTTTAAAGTTTGAGGTACTGTCTATACCATATAATTTTTTACTGTCCCAAAATCTATTTTTTGGGCTGTCACAATTAATCAATTTTCGGACAGCAAACATTTTTTTATGAATTTGAAATAATTATTGTCCTCCATCTGATCACAACACTGTTCGAACAGCGCATGTGGCTACCACGACCAGAATTCACTGGCCACGCAAACACAGTAGCCTTCGGCGTCTATTTATTAAATTTATTATTTTTTTTTTTTGTTTTATTTGAATTCCGCGTGAGCGCTAATTTTTGTGTCCAACACCATTTACAGAAAATAATTTTGGTGATTTTTCTAGTATGCGAATATCGGAGAAAATGCGGCTTTATATTTTGTGTCAATTTTCAACACCATTTACGGAAAAAAATTACGGATTTTTTAAAACAATATCGGCACAACTAATACGGTGATACGGTAATTTGCCGTTATTTATTTCCAAAATTAGCCATATATTCTGTAAATGGCGTTGAAAGTTGACAATAAATTAAGACAAGATCAGTATGTTAAATCGCTATCAACGACAACTGACGATCCGATGAGAGAGTAATACCGTTTACTCGTATCCAATGTTAAATATACATCGTTATTTGTTTATGACTTTCGTAGTTTTTACCGAGAAAGTCAAACCGTTTCCAATTATTGGGAAACATAATATCATGATTAGCACACCGTTTCACTAAGCGGGGGCTACTCAGGGAATGGGATCACACGGTCTATTGTTTACACTAAATTAATGGCGGCCCCCATGAGGTCTCAGGTAAATCTTATTTTTCAATAATACGACTGTGGTTTCTTCCTTTTAGTGATGACCATGTTCCAGCCGTTAACACTTATTTAGCAGCATTACTTATGTAGTTAGTCTGAACATTCTGCAGAGAAATTTGAATTGGACGGAATCGAGTATTGTTTAAACTTAGTCCGGTTCATATGCACAGGTCAAAATATGAACTGAAAATGGCGCTTTGTGTGACAGAAATCCGTACGCGGACGAATACAAAAATATTTTGTTATAAATATCACATATAGCGAAACAGCGGTAGCATCTACTGTTTTAATAATATGCATACATATCTGCATATTGTAATTAATGTTTAATAGTGATATACTTATGAATAATATACGATACTATGGTTTATAGTCCAGCACTATATTTTAAGGCTGTGTTATTTGCCTCAATATAAGCTGGATTAATTAATACTTATATTCATGCGCTTCATGAGAACATCAATACATTTAAAATATATAAATATTACTTAAATGGGTACCGATATGATACATTTTAATAATATAAATATTGAAAATACACATTACAATCGCTTAAAACAACAGTTATTGATCGAAAATGGTCACTGCATCGTGACCTATTTGACCGCATTACCTATTGCGCGGGTACCTCACCATACCGCCTGTTTACATAGGTAACTGGGGTTATAGTGAGGTACGCTCGCTAATACAATGTTTGCGTAATGTGCCTAGAGCGAGCCCGGTGGACATTTTCTCACCTCAAACTGCCGCTGGCCCATTCCTTTCTGAATACAACTTTACGTTATGAAATTTATTAAATATTAAATTTTTGTTTTTTCTCAATGAAAGTATGTTGTGACCACTCATTTGAACCGTCATTTGGTGGTGGCGCGACATAATACGTTTGTGCAGTTTTCAATGTGCCTAGAGCGAGCCTGGGCGACGTTCCCCATCCACTCCCCCCCCCATATTTTAGCTTGTCGGCACATTACAAGAATTTCCATTGGAAATGATTCTAACTATGCTTTTGTTGAGAAAAATTAAAAATACTCAGCAGAGGACAAACTTTAATTCAGCATTGTAAGGGTTAACTGATTTCGACTTTCTGGTACATTTTATGTTGTGAACCTATTTATGCCGATGTTATTTCATGTCTTGCCCACTCGGGATTGCAGGGATGGGTGAATGGCACGGCAGATTACCCACAGGCAATTAGAAATTAAAACAATTTGCTGCCTTGTACAATTTCTGCCAATCTTGTTTCGGCAGTTCAATTATTCCGCATGTATGCCCCCACCCCACAACTTTATTATTATTTTTTTTAATAAATAGGGTTCTTCCTCTTGCAGGTATAAAACTATGCCAAATTTAGTTAAGATCGATCAAGAAGACTAGAATAGAGAATGGGAAATTATAAATTGTTGCCAAAGGGATATAGCTCATGGTAAACTTTTAATAATCAATTGTTTACTTCATATTTCTACCATGCAGTTATAAAAGTTGTGATGACTCATTGGAACCGTCTCATTGAGATAAACAAGGAAAATAACCATAATATTTTCATTAGCAAAATTGATGTATTGGTAGCTGGTTAAAACCAGAGAAAATGTCAGAAACCGGTTGGGTTGTATATCTGCACCTACATGTACATGCCAAAGGCAGATGTGACAGTCTTTAATTTATTTTTTAGTTACTGATACTTGTAGGTATATTTACCCCTCACACCGCTATTTCTTTTTTCGTTTTTTTGTCGTCTACGTTATTTTCTATTTTCAATTTTTATCATAAAAAAACATGCTTCGACAGCATTTTAGAATAATTTACAACATGCTTTGACAGCAATTTAGAATCATTTCCATTGGAAATGATTCTGAAGTGCTGTATAACCATGTTTTTATTGAGAAATAAGACAAGATATAAAAGCAACAGCAGACGACAATTGTTGTGTGTAGCGGTCTAAGGGTTAATGCATTTATAGACATTAGTTACTTCAACCTGTGCTAACACGACATATGGTCAGCTTATTATTGTACCTATGCTTTGCAGGACATTCAAATTTCAAAGGCCAGGACCTGTGTGAGATAATATTTGATCTAGAAGACAGCGAGGTCGGTAATCAGTCGTTGAAGATGGTCGTCGCCCGGGCCAATGTAGCAGACGGGGGGAACGCACGAGCCAGAAAAGTCAGGTATATATAGATAGTTCCCAAATCAGTAAACATTACTTCCTTTTGTTGGATACAGGTAAGCCCTGTCGGCCGTATTGGTCGGCAATATTCCATTAGACCTTACAGACAAATATTGGAAATCAGAGCTCCAGATAAGCTGCGTATTTGCTTAAATACCCGATTAAAATTGCCTAAAACCCAATTGAAATCAGAAGTAGCGAGTATCAAAAACCAATAAAATGTTTGTGGTACCTTTATCATGCTGCAGAAAAAAATAAACAGATCACACATATAGCATATTTTTCTTATTGTCCATGAAAACACATCTTGGTATCCAAGGTGGCAATTCTAATGAAAGGCCAAGACATGTTTTCATTTTGAAGCAAATTATTCAATAATTGCTGTCTGTTGATGTGTAAACAGTGTGTGTGATTTCTTTTTACCCAATGCAATTACTATTTTGAAATTGCTTTCAGAAATAATGAAGTGACAATACTCATTACTGATTCTTATCTGGAGCCCTGGGAAAAAAATCCAATTATTAGAATTACTGCATTTTGCAAACACAAAACAACCCATTGTCTTTACATATGAATATTTGAACAAAACATATTTTTTTTAAGCATTAAAATTCATTTCAAACAGTATTTCCGGTGACGGGGAAAAAAGATCTACATTATTTACCACACACGCAGACATCTGAAAATCCGATAAAGAAACGAGTTTTTTTTATCGGATTTACCGATGTCAAGGGAAATAAAATAAAAACTGGTATTTTAAAATGGTAGTTGAATAAAAACATCTATATATTGATACAAAGAGAGACGATATAGATCTTTTTTCCACTAAAAGCTAAAATATACACCGGGTGACACGAGGCATTTTATCACAGTCGCACAGTGGGTAAATAATATCTAATATTTTTGCTGATCAAATACTAGATTTGTCACTGAATACCGAACAGTGTATGTACCTTTGGTTTTGATGATTATACTGATGTTTACTTTCTACTTTCCAGTGGCTGAACTTGTGGACGAGAATGAACGCCTTAAGGAGATCCATGTTTGTAAGATTTGCCTGGACAACAAGGCAAACGTGATATTCCTCCCGTGTGGTCACATGGTCAGCTGTCCACTCTGTGCCACTGCCCTCTCCACATGCCCCATGTGTCGTACGCCAATCAAGGGGTATGTGAAGGCGTTCCTTACTGCGGCAAGATGATGATAGCTGATACGTCCGTGCAGCCTTCTCTCACCGATTGCTGGCCAATCACATTTCTCTCATCACCGATTGCTCGCCAATCACGAGAAGTAGGAGAGAGCTGACACCCCCGTCAGTTCGTCGTTGTGCCCGTCGTGTCCAGTCGATGTCCATCATTGCCCAGCTAAGCGATAGTGTCATTCATTGCGGCCACAGAGGGTGTTATGGCCTGGCTGTTCAGCCACGTTTTCATCGCTTTCATGAGGTCTAGACCGGGTATACAATCAAACAGTACGCGCTATAACGTTTGAACACGGCTGCCAGCGGTGTCGAACAACGGAAGTCCTGAAACTATGGTGATGTGAAATCTAATTCAATCAATCAGGCTCAACATATTTATTTACAAAAGTCAGAAACTTGCATTTACAAATGTGTATTAGCCCAGGGTCTTGAGGCCAGGGCCAGGACTATATGTCAATATATGTATTCCTGACTCGTCATAAGAAACGTAGACGAAACCCTTAGACCGCTACACACAACAATTGTCGTCTGCTGTTGCTTTTATATGTGCATATTGTTAGGCTAGCAGCTAAACCCTGGTTGGCAGTTTAGAGTAGACTAAACAAGATACTTTATTATTTCTGTCACGCTTGTTTGTCAGGATGGCATTACAATGTAGTACTAGCAGTAGCTGAAATGTTAGTGGCTGGAAGAATCTACAACAACAACAACTAATGACCGAACGAAGTTTTAGAGAAAGTGAAAGTTCTGCATTTGAGCGTTGGTCTGCTCTTTGTGACCGAAGTGACCGAAGTGAGAATCTGTGTTGCGTCATTCCTTATAATATAGACACTGGATCTGACAGTCAGCCAATCGGTGGCCAGGAAATCTGACAGTCAGCCAAGCGTTGACTGTCAAGTTTCCGCCATCTTGGATTTGAATGTTACGTTTTTGGGCTTTAGACTAGAAATACAGCATAGGTAGCTAAGATATCGTGACGGTCAGATGTCCAGATGATTGTGCATGTCAAAATACACCAGGTAAGTGTAAAGTTGTGAAGATAAACATGCATTTAATGAGTGACCGCCAAACAGAAAGGCTGCGTGAGTTGACAGTCAAATAATGGCGGTCACGAAACTTTGTGAGCACTGCGGAACAAATAATTAGAATAATGGAGATATTATGACGTCTGAGATATGATCACCTATGTAAATACTTAGGAGGAGGGTTGAGCTACCAACATATGTATGTATGACACCATGATAAAGAGGATCCAGCACAAACTGGCCCAATAAAGGTGGTCACGTGACCTCCACAGAAGTGTCAATCCATGTCAACAGTCAACAAAGGCCATTACATTTCATTCTGTTGTGATTCACACGGCAGAATGTGAATGGTATGTCTTATTTAGCAGCTATGTAGTTCATCACCCAAAATATGCATCACTGTGAATGTGCTTATTAATAAAGTATTAGCAGTCAAAAAAGGGTAATAAATCTGATCAAATTGAAAGGATCATTTCCTTACAATATTTCTCAATAAAAACATTGTGTCACACCATAAAGTGCTGTCAAAGCATGTTGTAAATTATTCTAAAGTGCTGTCAAAGCATATTTTTTATGATAAAAATGGAAAATACGAAAAAAACGGCAAACAACAAAAAATAAAGATAGCGGTGTAAGGGTTAGGTGCTGTAGTGGCTATACTGTGATAATTATATATCTAGTCAACCAAAGGATTCAATTGTTCTTCAACATCAGTCGGTTTGGTGATTGGATGGTGCAATATACCGTTTTAGACGTGTAGTAGAAAAACAAACAAATATCATCATGTTCATAGTCATGGTTTAGTCACTTGTGTGTGATCAAGACACTATCCAGTTGTAAATGGGTACCGGCTAATTTCAGGGAATCTTGATTGTTTTTGAAATTGTATTTACATGTACATGCACGTCATATATACATGTTTTAACAAAATAAAATATATACCGGTAATCCCAGAGCTCCAGATAAGCTGTGTAATTTGCTTAAATACCCAATTAAAATTGCCAAAAAACCCACCCATTGGAAATCAAAAGTAGCGAGTATCAAAAAGCAATAAAAAATGTATGGTACCCTTACCAGGCTGCAGAAAACAATAAACAGGCCACACATATAGCATATTTATTTGAATGGTGTTGGTATGATATGCTTGTATCTGTAATGCCAATTACATGTCTTGAAAACTGTAAATATGTAGAGTGAGGACATTGTAAGTCATTTTTAAATTCAAGTTGGCCACCAACAACTCACCAGTTAAGGAATTAGTAACAGTTGATTTTAATAGAAATTTATGAATGGGCTAAAGTGATATTATATACAGTGTTCCTATCAAAACTGTAGATAATGTGTTTGTCTGTATACTTTAAATATAATTGGACAAACTGAAATTCCAAGATGGCCGCCATTCATATGCACCATCAGGTAAAACTGATATGCGCTAAGTAAATTGACATTTGAGTATCCACCGGATTGACATTGTCGGCAAAAACAATATAGGCGATAGAACACATAACTGGTTAAAGTTGAATCAAGTTTTAATAGTACGAACAACAGTGTAATTATGTAATTATGTGATTATGACTAGAGATATGGATCAGTAAAGACCATTATTGTTTTCCCTACATTCTCAACCAATGAAAACACCGCATTTTGATTGTTTCCGTCCGAATAGTTCACGTATTGCGACTGTTTTCCCCAATGTATTAAATTTAATCATTAATTGTTCACAATAACTGACTCCCTATATTTGAACGAGAGCCTCCGCCCACTGTCCCTTCGACGGTCTGCGCAAGTGCTCAGGCAAAGGAAATGTATAGGCCCTGATTTGAGACAACCATCCTGATAGCATCGCCATAGTTTGCCGATTTTGATACACAAAACTTACAATACATGTACCTTCCTTGAAAAACGTTGAGAGTTGAGTAATATTTCAGGGCATCAACTTTTGATGTCATTTAGGCAAAATGTGACCGATTTAAATAACAATTTATAGATTCGGCGATGGCGTTCAGTGTTAGACATATCCGTCATCTCAATTGTTCCAGTTGTAATGATAAATGAGACGCGTCATGTGATTTTGTACCTAAACGCATGTGCGTTTATTTTGTGAAAATATTTACAGAGACTGTGATTATTAATTTCTGTACATAACATCGAAAGTTGACGACATTTTCATAGCAAATGCAGAATACCATTCATCAACTGTTGCCTCATTCATTGAAAACATCGCACATAAATGTTTTTTCGTGCAATAACATACATGTATTTAAATACAAAATCACATGGATTGTTTCTGGCAGCAACTTGTACTAAAGAAGGCTGTGTTTACAAACGCGTGAATGGGTGGGCAAAGCAATAAGTACGTTATACTTCACATATTTAATTGTTAGTAAACTAATTTACTAAAAATTCAATACATGCACTATAACTATTACATGTATACTAAGCTCAGCATGTGCACTGACCCATGCTGACCAGTTCTTGCACTGTTTGTCATTCAATCTATGATCGATATTCATTCCTCAAGCACACAGCATTGATCCATATCACGTTGTATGCTGGCAGCTTTTATCAGTCATATACTACATATAGTTGTTAGAATGTTTATGCTTGCAACCGAAATATGGAGTATTTGCAGTATCCCATGAATAGACTGGACCGTCAAAATGGCTTGCCATATTTGCGAAAGTTATATGGAGTCAATACTGTGTAATAATCATTCACAATTATCTCTCGCGCTTTCTTTTGTTAGTTCACTGAAACAATTTTCAGAGCCCTGACAGGAACAAAATTGAGTGCATGGCAGGCACACGCGTGAACAACCGCAATCAGCTTCAGGATGTCCATCGGTGCTACTGGTGTACCGTCCTGTATCATGATATGATTCCAGGAATCATCTACATGTGACCAACTAAAGTCGGCAGAATCAATTTGTGGTAGGTCTGCATCCAGTGAGTGCCGCCATATACACACTTGCAAGTGTGCACGCTTGATGTTTTCGGAATATGCTGCATAAGTTGGTGGCAGATATTTAAGTTTCGGCGCTGATGCCATGCTTCGACCCACCTTTGAGGACCACATCATTCTACGAGCCTCAGTTGTAGAATTGCACTGTGGAAACCCGTAGCAGTCGAGAATAAACGGCGTCACCTCTTTTCTTTACAGAACATGGTCAATATGCACGATGCGACTCCGAGGTTTGTCAGTATGTATTTTCCACTGAGTAACACCTTTAATGCTGATTTCTTTCCGATCCCAAAGAAACAGGCAACCGTGTCACAACCTGTTAGCCCATGCATACTGAGAAGATTTGGAACAATGTCACGGTGCTTGGCATACGTTTCGTTAATGTCAATTACATCACGTCCTTTGGCTGGTGCAACCATCATGACATGATCAGACAAGTCACCAAAATGGTAGAAATGTATAAGCAGAATGAATATGTCCGTGTCGTCAGCGACAATGAGTGAGGATCTGCCACCGATGTAAGAAGCTTGTTGTACAATCAGTGTATCTGCCTCTTCATGCGTTGATCTCATTTCGTGTCTCTCAGTGAGAACACCGTTGTTGATTTAAATTGGTACAGGGTCTTGGCCAGACATCACCAACTTGTGAGTAGTGTCGATGGATGTGTCAGGATTTTCCCGGATATCATTATATATCAGCTCAATCATTTGGGCTTTATTCTTTGTGACTGTCAAAACCACTTTCTGTGCTGGCAAACGAGTTAATGGCCTAAGATTAAACATTCTGCTTGCCCCTTTGTCTCCACCCACTCGTGTAGAGTCCTTGGTACTGCTTTCGCCATACATGTCAAACACGAGATAAACATCTGATTGTTTCAGGTGACCTTCTAGGTATGTGCGGAATCTTTGTATGTAGTCCTGAACTGTCCCCGGGGAAGGCCACGGTAACACCCATAATATTGCACAGCCATCTAGGTAAATGGCATATACATTATCTGTTGCTTCAGATTGAGAACTGGTGATATCAACTCGTAGAAAGTTCTTCAAAGTTGATTTGGATTTGGCTTCTCTGAGATGTCCCTTCTCATCGAACATCATAAGACAGAAGCTCATCTGTATCAATGCCACGAGAACTGGACTGCAACCCCATTGCCCTAGCATATACAATTTCTGTATCCAATATCTTTTCTCATCACCAACACTGATATGCTTTCGTGAGGCGGCCATGGTGATAACAGTTCTTGGAATCTTCTGGTGAAAACTAGCTGGCCAATTATTCTCAAACGCGTCCATTTGCATGAGTCCGAGTGACACAGCTTTGTCAACATTAACTGTTATATTTATCACGACCTTGCCACTCTCGATGTTTACAATTCCAACATTGTTTGTATGCTGAGATGGGTTAAGTGGGTAGATGCTTTCTTCCAACTTTGGTCGCAAAGCTTCCCTGTCCTTTGCATCGGCGGCTGACTCTCGAGTTCGATTCTTCTTTGTGGTGGGTTTGAGATGGTGGCCCATCGATATCTCGCATTTCATCGAGATGACCTAACACGCGGTTACATGTAATGGAGACTGTGTGCCCATGTCTCGCACTCTCGGCTGGAGTGTGATTCCTATAATTCCCAGAACTCCCATGGCCATATTTCATGAAGGTTGTCTCTATTGCCATATCAGTCCAAATTCCATTGAAGATGCCTGGATTGTGGTGCATGGTGTGTTCTCCCTTCATGAAGTGTTGTGCAACATTATCAGGAAGGGACTCCATCGACCGTAAGTAGTAGAGTGCATACATGGCGTAGTGTGCATGTCCTGCAGAAAAGAAGACGGGAATCATACTTTTTACAGTGTCCAAATGCAATAGCCAATCTGACTCGCGCTCAACCCTGATGTATTTCAGCATGTTAATCACTGGTCGAATCAAGCAGTTTAGTTGTTCTACTCTTATCGGAAATAACTTCCAGAAAATGTTGTAGATCTTCCATGGATTCCAATGTGTTGTCAACAAAAACAGGGCGAAGAACCTCCTCCACAACCAATATCAGGGCTCTTACATTCTGTGGATATTTCTTTCCTGATAGCATCTTCTGAACACCTCCAAATGCTGCACTCATAATTTCAGCTAGGCCGGATTCCACCATCAAAGCGTCAATTGAACCATAGTAGCTCAAGATCAAATACATGCCTCCAAGTCGTAGGTACACATTTTGGAATGTAGATGGGTTATCCCATGTGGCCTGAAGAGCTACTCTGTATAACTGATGATCAGCCGTGAAGACAACAAACTCTTGTCCTGCTGCTTCATAAACTGATTGGGCTTTGCGCATTGCTAACATCATCGTTGTTGGATCAGCTGGTGTCCTATCTATCATAGGCATATAGACAACATTTTTTTTCTTTTTCGGCTAAAGACTGAAACCCTGTTCTCGACATAACCTTGTGTTATACGTTATACCCATTAAATTCTGGACATTCTGTAAGGGAAATTACATCCTGAAAGAAGGTGAAGTCATTTTACTCCGCCCTACTGTTGGAGACACAGCTTGGTGATTCTGAAACTCTGATGATACTGATGGCTCGGGTTTACTTGGCATCAATGGATTTTCGGATAGTACATATCCATGTACCTCATCGAACTGTCCATCAGCTATTGGTTGAGACATTTTTGCTTTTTTAAGACGCGTGATTGATTTGTCTTGGGGGTCAGGATCATTAGATTGCTGTATTAGTATCACTGCGTTAGAATGTGTAGATAACTTCCAATTTGGTGAACTGATGTCTGTGTCAAAGTTATCTACAATGACCTGAATCATTCCATTTTCGGCTGATGCCAGTCTCCCGTGTGCCGTGTCAAGGAGGTAGCAAATGCTGCTTTTTTAAATTTTAATACCTCATCATAGCTGCATGTTACGCGATAATCATACATGTGGTTTACTATCTGCTTAGAGTCTCTGAGCAGCAAGCCAAGGGCTATTTGGAGATTTGTTGAGTGGCTTGACACAACACTCATGATGATACTACCAATGAGAAATGCAGATAGGGAATTGTCAAACTTCCCTGAAATAGATGATAACAATCTCAGCAGGGTGTTGGAAATACTGGCTTGTACGGAAGGTTTGTTGATATTGATATCATACTGATAGCGTTCGTGAGGTACATTCTTTCACAACTCGCTTGGCAACGCTCCCAATCATTGAATGGATATCGTCTTCTTCCTCATCTTTGGCTAACCTATAAGACAGAAAGTAATGACAAGTAAGTGTGCATTGTGAATACATGTCTCTTGATGTGTGGATGAATGTATTGTTTTGTACGGTAATTTATTCAGGGTATTTAAATCAGTTTGCTTCAAGTTACTCTAGCACCAAGTACTGACATTATGCTGTAGTAGTGCTTAGGGAAATACTTCTTAAATTAATTTCAATGTAGTATTATTAAGTATACCGCGAAACACAGTTTCTATGAAAGGAAATTTGTAAATTTTCGTTTGCGTTCAGTTGTTATTCCAATTCTTCATGGAGTCCGTCTCCGTATATCTTGCTGGCATTTATTATGGAATTTATTCGCGCGGGTCCAGTATTAGTGGTAGCACGGGTCACCTTGTCGACATGCTTCGCACTTCATGCTTTCATACCGAAACTTGAATATATACATCCTTCAGACATGATTAAAAGTCATACAGTGTATTTCCTGATGCTGTAGTTCAACGTTAGTGTATGTGTCTCATGGAAGGAGATATGTTAAATGTATCATGACACATAATTCAGGTGGCCATCTTGAATGTCTAAATGTGCTGAAATATGTTACACCGGTCATGCTTCTACACACCAGTTATGTTCTTTTGATCCTGAATGAGAAATCGTGTGACACATTAAATTGAGTCCATATAATATAGCATCCGTCCACAGGAAAACGTGATGGTTTCATTGGATATGGCAGCCATCTTGGATTTTTAAAGGTGTGCTTCTGTTTAACGGGCGTCTTCCGAAGTATTTAAATATGCACATGAAAAGTTGTATCAATGATATGCCATTTTGTCTAGTATATATCGATGATAAACAATTTTGTATGTATATGGTGGCCATCTTGGATTTTATATATGCTTGAATGTATTTTAAAATGCACAGCAATTGTCATTATATACACTCGCATATGAAAGTGCAATATTATTTAGCACTTATTGTCCATGTTCTGTAAACTAAATTATGATTTCTCAATTTTATTGATATATGGCGGCCATCTTGGATTTATCAAAATTCCCAAGGGTGACAACTCCACATCATCCGGGATATTATTACACATGCCCTAACCAATAATAATCAGCAAAGAAAAAAACTTTAACCGAGAATTTTGGGTCACCGCCCGATTCAAACAGACTATACCCAATTGCTTCAGAAATGATGGAGTGACAATACTCAACCACTAATTCCTTATCTGTAGCCCTGTAATCCACATCTCCAAGTTCACATAAGAGGTGGCCGGATTAGCTCAGTAGGTAGAGCGTCGTACTTTGGATCGGAATAGAATGAAATGGTGCTTAACAGACCATCAACACAAAAGAGAATCATTCAAGGCCAAGCAATTTAGATGAAGAATATAATAATAGTAAAATAGTATGTTAGATGTGGTAGGCATTCAGATGAATAGGGTAAACATAATAATATGATGAATAACATAAATGAGTATACAATGATGAAATTATAGAAATGAGAAACATGTACACAATGATAATATTAAAATGTTCAGATATAAGTTGGTTTCATGCAGAAAGTTAAGCAAAACTTCAATGTTCTCCACCTGGAATAACGCCGCAAGTGTAGTAACACTGAAGTGTTTGTGTCGAATATCTAAAAGTCGATACAGTCCAGTAGGATGTGCTGCACGGTAAATGCGCTGTGGCATGGAATAGACCATGGACGCGGCTCACCTTTGAGCATATACGAATGCGTTAGTCGTGTGTGTCCAATGAGCAATCGACTAAGGACAACTTCATCCCGGCGTACATGTCTGTAGCCAGGAGTTCATTCGCACAGAGTTGGTTTCACAGCATGAAGTTTATTATGTGTGAGCAGAATCAACCGGGTCTGCATTGTATCGGAGATGAATGAGTTGATGGATGATCTAAAATCATGATAGCAAACAGGAAAATAAGAAGTCGATAGCTCCAAGGCGGCCTTGGCAGCACTATCTGCCCTGTCATTGCCCTTGATACCAGTGTGACTGGGGAGCCAACACAAAATAATGTCCTTGCCAGACGAAATTAAAAGATGGTGTAGTTCAATGATTTGGCGGAGAAGTGGATGCTCAAGTTTCATATTGTACAAAGCTTGTAGCGAAGATAGTGAATCGGAAAATAAAATGAATTGCTTTCTCCAAGATATTTTCGCAAAATCAAGGGCGAGTAAGATTTATCACTGCGGATCGGGAGACCCCGGGTTCGATTCCCACCTCGACCCGTTGAGAATGGCCGATTCGGATCGGATAGGGACTTAAATTTTCGGTCCCGACATGCAAGGTCATCGATCCAGTGCCATCGTTACATCAAGCATTTATACTTTAGTTCCCAAAATGTGTTTGAGATTAATGGAAGATAAATAGAACACGTAGGATAGATAGTATGGCAGGCATAATTTATGGTGCTACCAAACATGTGTATTAATATAAAGAACACGTTTCATTTCCCACAATGTTATTGATGATACTAGCTGGTACTGAAGTATACTGAATCCTTTTACACGTGCTTTGCTCATTCTTTTTATGTATTGATTTGTAATTGTATGTCATGTATGCCATAAATAAATAAAACATGATCGTAAAACTTTCTAGATAATTTACAAGAAAGTATGCCCCCCGGTCTCGGTAGATCAGGGAGGTTATAGTGTTTGGACGGTGTGTCCGTCCGTGTGTCCGTAGGTCTGGTTAAGAAGTTTTCCGGATATTCTCCAATTTGGCATCGGGGACATTTGTGTTTATAGATAATTACATTCGGTGAAATTTTCCATACAAAAAGCATGTTTTTAAAAACATGCTTTTTGTATGGAAAATAACAAATATATCAGATATTTCATGTAATTGTATGCCAAGCTTGTATGTACGAGAAATGTACTCAATATGAACACGTCCTCATATTAAAGTTATTCTAATATATCTATGTAACACTGGTTTCGTCATGAAATTGAGATCATGTAGATCTACATGTACGTGTAATTACGATGGATGAATGTAAAATATATAGAAAGTATAAGCCAATACATACACTGTTACCGCCGCTGACAAATATTTTGCCATCACGTAGCTCTAGATCCGTGTAATGCAGGCCTACAATGTTTGCCATTTTCTCAGTGCGGAACTGAGTCTACTGAACATATTTGAACAAGATTAAACATAACTTTGTTCAGGATGTACACTGGCTTAGAATGTTTAATTGCGAAGAATTTGTCAGCGGATGGCCAAGAAATATTGCTTGCTGGCACTGCACATCATCTGCCCACATGGACATTTGTGCCCACCAGTTGCACCACACATGGAGCGTGATTTCCCAGTCACTCGCCAATTGAGAGACTGAACAATAAATTACAGGTGTTGTTCTTCACTGCATGTATTATTCGTTAACAGCTAGTATATGTTTTCTTTCAAAGGTGAACGTTTGCAGACAGATGCTATGAGAGTTATGATATACAATGGTGTCGGCTAATTCTGCACCTAAGGCTTTCCAAACAAATTTAAATGTCATTACTATTCCCATATTCAGTCATAATTTCCTGAATATTCAACGAAGTTCAAAGAAGTCTGTGCCAGTATAATGTCATAATGTTCTGACGTCATTAAGTGACGTAAATTGTATGATGTATGACATCACTTGCGTGTTTGCAACGTCACAATTGTGTATGCTAATGGTGCGCATCTGGTAGTGTAAACAAAAATGGCGAACGACATACTGAATCAGCATGGCAAAATGTGCATTAAACTTGAAGCAGAACTATCCAGTGACATCATGACAGATTAATTTCCTAGTTGAACAGTTAATTTAGTAAATAAGACAGCTATTCCATCAGCAGAGTCTGAGGATTTAACACATTTTGACTATATTCTGAATAACTTTTTACCAAACTATCGGAATGGGATAACATTGTAGGCTACCACATTGTAGCAATTAATCAGCTTACTTATTCCAAAATCCACATATTTTATTATGACGTACGCAAGGCTAAATTTGACGTGAATTGCGCATTAGCCGATGCACAGAATTAGCCGAAATGACAGTATAGTTATGTTTCCCCCATATATGGGGAGACATATTGTTTTTGGCATTGTTGTCTGTCCGTCCGTCACAAAATTTGTGTCGCGCGTTTCTCCAAATGTATTGAGTTGGAGTCACGAAATTTTACAAGAATGTGTGTCGTCATGCCATTGTGAAGTTGCGCACCTGGGGTTTTAGATGTGGATGTATCCAGTATTCAGTTATGGTCCTTGACTTAGTGCAAGGTGGCAATTTTCAACTCGTATCCCACACAACTGAACAACTATTTGAGCTACAGTCATGAAACCTGACAGGAAATTTTGTCACCATGTGAAGTTGCGCACCTGTGGTTTTCGATGCGGATCCATCCAGTATTCGCAGACTCATGGCCCTTGACTTAGTGAAAAGTGGCGATTTTTAACTTGCTTGTGTCGCACATAACTGAAAAACCTATTTGAGCTACAGTCATGAAACCTTATATGAATATGTGTCATCATGTGAAGTTGCGCACATGCGGTTTTAGAGGCGGATTCATCCAGTATTCACAGAGTTATGGCCCTCGACTTAGTGAAATGTGACGATTTTCAACTTGTGTCATACATAACTGAAAAACTATTTGAGCTACAGTCATGAAACCTTATAGGAATATGTGTCATCCTGTGAAGTTGCGCACCTGTGTTTTCAGATGCGGATTCATCCAGTATTCACAGACTTATGGCCCTTGACTTAGTGAAAAGTGTCGATTTTCAACTTATGTCGCACATAACTGAACAACTATTTGAACTACAGTAATGAAACATTATAGGAATGTTTATCAACATGTGGAGTTGTGCATCTGGTGATGTTGATGCAGATTCATAGAGTATGGGGTGAGTTATGGCCCTTGACTTAGTGAAAATTGCTAATTATTTAACTTGTGTCGCCGGTAACTGTATTTGAGTTACAGGCATGCAACTTTATAGGAATGCTAATCAGCATGTGTACTTGTGCACCTGCGGTTTTGTTTGCGGAATCATCCAGTAAGGATGGAGTTATCGTCATAATTGACTTAGAGAAAATTGGTCATTTGGTACATCACAAATTTGTGTCGCGCGTATTTCCAAAAGTGTTTGAGTTGAGAGTTGCGAAATTTTACAGGAATGTTTGTCACTGTGTGCAGTTGTGCACCTGGTTTGTTTTGTATGCGGATTCGTTTAGTATATGCAGAGTTATGGCCCTTGACAAGTGAAAATTGCATATGGTGTCTCTTTTTATTTTAGTATCTCCCAATATACAGCTAACTTACGCAGAAAAACAAGGTAGCTACATATATGCTGTTGTTGCCTTAAATTCTAATTTTCCTAGTCCCGATAACATGCAGTGTTGGTGTGGGGGGAGACATGTTTTTATCTGAAAAACAACTCTCTAGTTTGAACGTGTTTGTATGAACGTGTTGTGACTGGAGAAATGGCTGCGACTTGCGACCAGTGTAGATCCAGATCAGCCTGTGCATCTGCACTGTCTGATCAGGATCTGCTCCGTTTGCCGTTTCATCAATGAAACACCCATCATGCTTCTAGCATGCAGTATAGATTGTCACAAGGCTACAGGAGTGTGCTATAGTTTGTTTTCCTTTTCCAGAGCACACAGGTGGCAGTAACCCAACTCACAATGTTGATGTGTGCCATTAATCACAGTTGTATTAACATAGTTGTGTCCTTCCAGGGCTTACGGGAGCATTTTTTACCATATTTGTGGTGACCAATCATGTTTAACCCATGGAATGTGGGAAAATGCTCTTGTTTCAAATTGTGGCTTCTTTCTTAATCCAAACCTGGTTTCGCAGCGCTTTACAATCATTTCCAATAGAAATGATTCTAAAGTGCTGCCAAACAGTGTTTTGTCTTGACAAATGGAAAGTAAAAAATCAACAGCAGAGTGAGACGGCAAATGTCAATTCAGCACAGTACGCAGTGCTGAGGTCCGTTTCACTAACGAACTAAGCAAGTAATTTTTATCCAAGCATATTTGCTTGGATATAGTCCTTATACGGTTTTTGCGACCTCACATATTTTATGCAAATGAGTAATTGTCGACCAACGAACGTACTTCATGCTTCATGATTCTAGCTACGCCACGTGAGAGAGTTCCAAAGCGAGCGGTGCATTATGAACGTGTCACTCACATTTTTGGCCAGCTACATTTTTTTTGAGCTACAGTTATATTTTTAAAAACAGTTTATGATTTTATAAAATATTAACTGTCGTGCTTCATAATAAATATTTTGTTAGGAAGGTTATATTTTTAGCGCAATGATCGACCGCTCCACATGTAATTTATACGTAGTTATACGCCATGAAAAATGGTTCTGATAGTGAGCTAACATTATATTGTGTAGTGTAATACATGTGTTGTTAATTTTTCTGTACGACATTTATATTACAAAATGATTTATCTGATTTAATATAATATAAACTGACATGTATTAATTTGAGTATATTATTTTTCACGCAACCCAATGATACAATTAACCTCGTGTCTCATGAAAAGTAGTTTCCGCCATTTTATGCCGACAAATTACAGAATCGTTTACATAGTCATAGGTCAATGGCTCGATACAATCCAACATTGGACAGCGAAATGATGATGACTTAAAACAGAAACATTGTTTTTTGACAGTTACATACCGCATGCTTTAAATAATCATCTTGAGCCATCGATATTATTAATCAGTGTCCATTTTACTTAAAACATCAACTAATCTATAATGACGTTACACAGGATATGCAGTACGATTCACTTCACAAAGGAAACATTGTCTTAGAGTTTTGAATAATTATAGGTTCCGCCGAACGAACGAGTACGCCGAAATATATTTCCGTACAAATCCAATAACCTATTTATTATATACCCGTTCAACAAAACATGCATCCTAATCATTAAATAATCCGATAGTGTCATGAAATGAGACTCTCTATTATTTTTGTTGAACAATCCGAGCGCCTGTGATGGCTTCACTTTATGCAAATTGACAAGGTCATTTCGCGCACCTGAATCGATACAATACACGAAAAACCAAGATGGCTGACATCACTACAGAACACAACAAAACGGGAAAAAGGCGTTAAAATTTGGATAAAAAGCCATACTTAAACACGTAAGTTTATTTAACACATGTTTTATTTGCCGACGATATCAATGAATATTGTTAACCCCTACCCCAAAACTTTCTATAAATCGTCCGGCAAAAATATGAAGCACATCCATCAGCATCGGATCGACTGTCAATAATTTCGACACGTTCAACAACTGCTGAATTTAATTTTGTTCTGAAGACAAAATAACAACTAATACAGAATATTGAATTATCGCATGTATCGTTACTACGGTAGTAAACTTCACGGCAACATTTTCAATTCCATTGGCCAACAAAGCAAAAATGAACAAAAAAATCATCAATAAATGATCATAAAGACAATATTTTGTGTTTGCCTTGAAAATCTGCTTACTATCCCTAAAAAAACACCATCACCATCCATATCTCATTTCTACGTGTGTTTTACACCAATTACATGATATTCAGTACAATACAGATCACTACAACTAGTTGCGAACAGTAACTTGCATTCTACCATCCGTATCCAGTAGCGATTCCACTCATAGGCTGCAGAATAATTAGCTGCTAAAGTTTTAATAAAATCTGATTCGCTATTCTGCAAAGGAAGCCTATGTTTGCAATTGTAACTCAGACTACGGACGGTACGGCAGTAGGTTGCAAGAGTTACTGTTCGCAACTAGCATACCATAAGGTGATTTTCGTACAACTAAATTTTATTGACATTTATCACATTTAAATTTCAGATGTGATTTGGTACAGCTCCAAAGTTTCCGAAACCGTGGAATGTATTGCCAGACAAGAATGTTGCAGGAAATGGATTTTGTGCAGAGAAAGTGTTCGCTGACGAGGTGACATTTTCGATCTCCTGTAGCGGCAGAACATTCACACTACTAGGGACAGATACAGTGGCCGTGCTCGGTGGGGCGAAAATTGACCCAGTTTTACTGTGCTCGGTGGGGCGATATTCTGACCAGACTGTAATATATTTGATATCTGAAGATGTTCTCCAATAGACAGTTCGGCGTCATAGTGTGTGATGGATTGTATATTTTTATGTCCCGTAATTTTCATTATTTTTTTGTGGAGGAACTCTGCAGCATTCTTCATCAGACTGCCAAGTGTAGCTAGCCTCTCCCATGGGCCGTGGTAAGGTATCCGGTCAAATCGTCCTCAGTCCAAATCGTCCCCTGTCCAAATCGTCCTCAGTTTGGTCATTTCGTCCTCAGTTTGTGGTCAAATCGTCCTCATACTATACCAAATCGTCCTCAGTTTGGTCAATTCGTCCTCAATATGGTCATTTCGTCCCCAGTCTTATATATATATATATCTATTTACAATGTAATTATATGTATTATGGATGTTTTATTTCGTTTATTGTAGCATATAATAATGTCTTATATATATTATGTTAAGACCAATGTTGGTATTGTGATTTTTTCCTCATATTTTGTAGAAATAATAAATGCATATAGTTTACTACGAGCAGAGAAAGTATTCCTATGTTCCATTGAAAGTCAGTGTATAGCTCGTGTATCTCACGAGTACGTATAACGTATCTTGGATTTATTGAACGCAAATATTTGGATTTACTTACATTTTAGTTTCTAATTAAACATGTGTCTTTAATAAATTTAAAATGGATAATTGTGTCCGGTGCGACGCTGTGGTTTCCCGCCGCCAACATGCCATTTCTTGTGATGGCAACATCGGCTCTGCGACATAGGTAAGCATTATATTCGCATATTTTCAATGTATTGACCTACTATATCTTTAATGTCTTGTCCAACCAATGGAGCAGTCTGATCAGAGCCTACCATATTCGCTAAATATTTGAGAAATCACCACAACAATATAATCCCCTATATGTGTCAATAAACATCCGGTTAATTTCACACCTTGGACTAGAGAAACAATAAATTACCGGCAGTTGTTTGTCCTGTCATAAATGTCACTTTTACAGGCGTGTATATATGCTAACATTTACAAAAACGTGGTAGAATCCGATTCTACAATGTCAAACATTATGTTTTTGTGTTTTTTTTTGTATCTCGATGTATAGTGTATTTTTTGGGATACATGTAATCATGATCTGTAATATGTTCTCTTATAAATATTGCAATCAACACGGTGTATACTTGTATGATTCATATGACTGCGTGCAATCAGGGTCTACAATGATCACCATTGATAATTGTATCATTTACATGATGTATATTTGCCTTGTTTGTCCTACAAAGTTTAATACAATCAGAAGTCTGTAATGTTCCTATCAACACGGTGTGTACTTGTATTATTTATATGACTGCGTGCAATCAGGGTCTACACTGATCACCACGGATAATTGTATCATTTACACGGTGTATATTTGCCTTATTTGTCCCACAAAGTTTAATACAATCAGAAGTCTGTAATGTTCCTATCAACACGGTGTATACTTGTATGATTTATATGACTGCGTGCAATTAGGGTCTACACTGATCACCACGGTATACATATATAAGTGATCATAATGAAATATGTACACAGATTCTAACGACGACATTGAACTGAGCAGGTCGTGTTTTTATCGGTCGGTAATTATCTCAAGGTTACCGGCGGCGGCCATCTTAACTATTGAAAATTAACTCGTATTTCCATTGTGTTATTCTTATTCGCTGGATTGTGGCAGCCTGGATATGTGCTAAGGTAAGTCGGGGCTGGGTGGGCTCGGTGTGGGTGGTATTCTGTTGAGCACTAGCTATATTTATGAAGTCAGTCGCCTGTTGTTCTCTCTGCCGAGATGGTGAGAAAAGATTATATTCTTATTATTGTTCTGTCATGAACTTACAAGATGTGTAACTCATGCTATATTATGTGATGCAGTCTTAGCATCTATGAGTTGTATACCCTGATACCTGTATACAGTGGTCTGGATTAACTCTAGTCACTTCCAGTCACACTCTCAGGCTGAACAGTCATACTATTCTATCTCTTGTTATTACGTGTATAGTAAAAGTATAACCGAGCACTACATGTCGTTCAAATACTTACTACCAACACATGCATCATAACAATACAATACAATACAATTATTATTACTATTCTTCTTCTGCGTTGAAGCATTGCTTCAAGTTTACATGGAGAAATTTATGTAGAACCGTTAGGAAAGAATGGTGGGACCAGTGCGTTTTCAAACAGATTATGAGTTTGCCACTGGTCTGGGGAATCGACTTCTTTCCATCCGCAGTTACTTTGGTTGTGCTAGATAAAGTGGTGTTAGAGAACGTGGCGTTGGAAAGTGGTTCCAAACAGATTACGAGTTTGCCACAAGTATGCACCATCAGTAATCGCCATCAGTAATCGCATCCATGTATTCTTATTATATTAGGCAGTGGTGTGGTAGCGGTGGTACGGTGGCATTTGTCGGACCCTGGTAACGCGGACCGCCGAGTGCCACTGGTCCCGCGTATTACCACCGCAACAGGCAACTTCTGATAGGCTTTTATCATATTCGAACTCACTGGAATAAAACTCCGGCTCAGTACAATATATCATCGCTAGGTTATACTCGTGCTCAACTGAATGCTGCTCTCATCTGCCTGCTTCCGGCCCCGGCTTGCTGAGGCGCTGCCAGGCTGTTGCAACTCAGTGAACGAGTGTCACATGTCTTTACCGATTATATGGCACCAACTTGTGTGTCAAGTGCCGCCAGGGGTGGATTGGTTCTACCTGGGACCCGTTTTGCTCTGCATCACCGGTGCCAGGTTCTACCCAGTTACCCCCTCTCTTCTTCCCACCTCCCGTGCACCGGGACACTGCGCGGAATTACAGGACCGTATTGGACCTAAGCAGTGTCCCATTTCGGCACACATTTATAGACATCCGACCGCCCTGCACTTACATATATCACATAAAACACTTCAAAATTCGGCCTTTATGGACTTATATGTCCGGGTATGGAAGGTCATCGAGCCAATTTCCACCCTTAAATATAAGACAAAAAAATAAATATGTACGTTCATATCTTCAATGTTACATGGTGGCACCGCCGTCTCAACTTCCGCGCCGGGGGAACGCCACCATTCCACAACCTGATGATGAAGCTGCACCAGGAAGCTCAAGTCGCCGGTATGCAGGTGAGCCTGGTCAGCGAGCAGCGGCTCATGAAGTACCAGAGGTCCCGGTACAATCGTGTCCAGGCGAAGCTGTTCCAGGCATGGGCCGACTACCGCGATGAAGCTATCTCCACCAACCAGCTGTTACGAATCTGCTCGACCATCATGGCACCGTCGACAGATTAGACGTTTGATTGTTCTGTTCTGAGTGAGATTTGTTCGTAATTTGACCAAATGTTCAGCGATTATCATGGATCTCTCTAGACGTTCCTTGTTATATTTGTTACACATTTTACATGCTACGTGAGGAAGGCAGAGCTCAAGTTATGGTGCGTAATTGGACCAATTGTTCACCGATTATCATGGATCTCGCTAGACTTTCCTTGTTATATTTGTTACACATTTTGAGTGTATGTCTGACATATGGTGCTATTCGTACATGCATATTGGTAATACAGTTGAAATACCACATTATATGTTCTTGTGTTTCTTTATTTTCCTGCAATGTGTAATTTCCTACCTATATACATGTAAAGTATGCTTCAAAAATGAATTACACATTATTGGTACACAATAAGGTCTTCAAAATAACTATATATATATATAAGACTGAGGACGATTTGACCAAAAAAAAAGTCATTTCGTCCAAAACAATCGTAACTATGAGGACGAATTGACCAAACTGAGGACGATTTGGTATGGGGACGATTTGGACAGGGGACGATTTGACCTGGAACCCGTAGTAATACCTGAAAATAAATATTTGGGAGAAAATGTGTAAGAAATACTTTTGAGAACTTTGCATATCGACCAGGCTGTAGAATCATTTTAAGATCACTATTCAGACACACTGAATTACATCTCATTTTTCACCAATTATAATAATTATCAAAAAATTGTCGTATTTATAACTATTTTACTTTTCTAACTAAATATTAATGTCACTTTCTATAAAATTTCATTTGGTCTTCAGCCTTGTCCGTAATGATTTTCAGTGTCATATGCTAATGTTTAAATAACATTTAAAACAAAATGGAAACAAATCATAGTGCATTATTTCACATAATAAATGTCATACCATGGCTCATTTTCTGTGCCTTTCAATCGTTGTTCTGGTACTGCTGTCAGGTAAAATGGACTGTCAGCAGCCAACATCTCGGAAGGTCGGCGACTTCTGAAGATCTCAAAAATCTTGAAATATGTTTCTCATATATTGTCACGCCAGACGGCCGATATTGATTTCAAACAAAAATATAATAGTTTTTCCAACAAATTTCACAGTACATTGTATTCACAGAATTATATCTCAAATTCAACTTCAGATGTATTTATGGATTTAAGTCGATATCAACAAAATACAGTGATAAGAAACAATATTTTTTTCACATGCTGGCCCAGATATATTTGCGAGCGGTAACTTGCAATTTGCTCCCATACCGTCCACGAGTAGATTGCAAGTTACCGTTCGCAACAAGCTTTATTCGCTGATGTTTCAATGCCAATTCAGACCTATTTATCTTATTAACAACAATGATATTGATATCCTCCGGCATATTTAGGTAACTTACCTGGATTCTTTAGTTACAAACCATGCCGAATGAACTTTCATTTTCACCACACAGCTTGTAGAATATCAACGTTATTTATGTGTGCTGCTTTGACAAGACATGAAAACATACGTGATATGATCTGGAATTGTACCCACAGACCATGCACGCATGTTAAGAATCATGTCTGTCGGTTCTTATCCAGCTCCGCGTGTTGTCTTCAATTCACGCACCTGTCTGTCAAATCCAGAATCCAACATTGTCGCAAGTTTACTCGCTATGTTAACGTGTGTACACAATGTCACTAAGACTATAATCTGACGTAGGTTTTGAGCTCTCGTTTCGCTAAATAACTTTATCCAACAATTCCTGTAGCCGCTATTGTGGTCGAAAATGTAACTTTTCTGTCATTGCCTAACATTTTTATCTTACTGTCCGCCATTTTTATTCCTGAATTGTGGGATTGTTTGTCTTTGTCAATTTGCGTAAAGGAGTTTATCATGCAGCTAAAGATTAAGCGTACACACGATAACATTGATCTAGTACATATTTTATATATTATCAAGGTCATTACCAAGGTCAGGAATGATCGAGACAAATTGTCTCCCCTATTATCATATGAACCAAGTATACTTCAATTGTTATGACGTTATGGCCAATATAGCTTGATCTGACGAACGAAAAGTGGTAACAATGCAGTTAGAGTGTAAGGGATAGGCTAGAGTAGACAAGTACACGTAGTCACTTAATCACTTATAATGTACACTATATTACATGGGGAACACACAGGAATACATGATACATTGATATGCGAACATCACTGTACTGTGCATGATACTATTCAATTACTACAAGGTTGTAAGCCAAACGACTGTTATACTTTAACGCATCTTAAAAGCTATAGACGAATAAACTCGGTATGTGGTATTTCAATGGTCCCGTAGTGGACAATAGTATGAATGCACAAGTACTTTGATGATCGCTAATCAAAGTGAAATAAACATACAAGTATAACATGGCAGAACGAACATTGGAGGACAAATGACAATCATCTGAGCTACCCCAGTGCTGGCGTATCTCAATAGATAGTGGTAATAACTGAGTATCAAGGTCCCAAAGGTCTACCTCACCCGCAGTGAGGTCTAGTCAACAATATGGCTATAATCCAACTTCAAGTGGATTAATCCATAAACAATATATGTAGTCTTACTACAATCCTTTAGCCATGATATGCCATGATAGGAGTATTACCATACACTATCAAAGTATACATATGTATTGCCTATGCAATATATTTCCAAAGTATGAATGTCAAAGTCAAAGCCGGATGTGGTTACATCACAAGATAGTCAATAACGATAATGTTCCGGAAGCTGGTTCCGGAAGTAAAGTTCCACAGATAGTATTATTTCCGGAAATGGTGGACCAGATGTAAAGTTCCTATGGTATCACTCGACTGTAGCAACCCGGATGTGGTGGACCGGATGTAAAGTATCCATGGTGAATCAATGGGTTGTAATACCGGAAGTGGTAGACCGGATGTAAAGTTCCGATATAATACAAATGGCGATTATCACGTTGGCTAAGACGCCGGGAAAAGTTTCACTTAGGTGACATTCAACTCGGTGGTAGTATAATGATATGATATGTGTGTATGACGTTTCACTTCACTAATCTATGGCTGTGACTGTCTGCTGAACGCGATGTAGCTATCACACACTGCTCTATACAGGCCTGTACCCGGAGCTGCTACACACACGGCGCCAGAAAGACGTACGGACACTCGGACGACCTTGTACTCTGCACTGACTGGGGTCTGCCCTCAACGAGTGGGCCAAAACGTCCAATGTTGCTCGCTGGAGCGATCTCAAGAGGCTACAAAAAATGAAATGAGTCTCCAATTACTGGACGAATACGCACAGACAGACAGACAGGATGCACAACGGACTAAAACGGGAATCGAACAACGGCAAAATCACAGCTGAAATAAAATGTTGTAGGTACATACCAAAATCCTCCGTGTCACTGGTGAATACAGTACTATCCTTCTGTTACCAGAAAATATGTGTCCCACCAACACATAGCGAGACATCGCTTATATATGCACCAGTGAAACCATGCACGGAATAATGAATATGCCTACCCCTCGTTCGACATCTCACATAAATATTACAAATCCATGGCTTTTGCCATTTCATCCGTGGGTTATATTTGGCATAAATATATGTTCCCACGCCATAAATTCAGCCAACTAGTGTACAGCCCTCAAGCGGTAATATCCATCCACAACATGGTATATCCCACACTACCCTAAATCTGCACACTATAGACCCAGATCTCATAATCCGAAATCTACTCGACTGGTCTCGACAATGCGAAGGTCGCTTTTTGGCCCCGCCAAACCCCTCCATATCGGTCCTACGGGCTGTACACTCAAATGAGAGTGTAGCACATACTAAGCTCAAATATCGTGGTCATTTACGGAAATATCATAACACAAAGCATCACCAGTATGGGATCTGATATATCCGTGTTGGCCAGTACCAGGCTATGCTGAAACACTAACCCTTAGCATACATAACAGGGCAGACCATGGTATGGTCTGTGCTATATACTGGCTTCACCTACAGAAGGTCCCTTATCTGGTGAACAACTGACACGCGGACAAACTCGGCTGGCACGGATAGTGGACATCCGTAATACTAAAAGGGGTATTTTCCCTAGCGAAACCAGCACACGCAGTCAACGAGTTCTCTACCACACACATGCATAGTCTGTGGCAAATATGGCGTGACATCAGTAAAACAATACTCCTAAAATGGACGCGTATTTGAATCCGCAAAAAGGACACGCATAAACGTATTTCCACCAATACAACATAAGCCCCGTTATTACACGCACATTGTACATGGGAAATGTACATGCTAAATCACAGGTATGTAAAAATCACAGGTGTGTGAAATCACAGGTATGTGGAATCACAGGTATGTGAAATCAATAATACGCACAACAATACAAAACAGTACCACACATCAAAAATATACAATTATACGGAAATTCCGGAATGTACAAGAATGCACGTGTCACGCGACATGTATTAATTATGTTTTACATTCCCCGTTGAAGTGTTATCTGTCAGTTTCCGATGTTTATTTTATAAAATTGAATGACAAATTCGTATCTGCTGACGTCACTAAGAACATAATCTGTGATGTCATTTACATAATTTGATGTCATTTCCGGCTCGTGAATTTTTGGCCATATGGCCAGTTTCTGGCCACGTTAAAACTCGTGCGAAAATGAGGTCTTTAGAATTAAATGTAAACTAATAATAAGCATTGTACAGTTCTCCTAGCAAGAAAAATTAATTATTTTAGTATAAATTGATCTTGCCAGAGTCATTTTGACATTATTTAACCCCTGAGAGGGTCTTATTAGCGACATAGGACATTTCTTTCATCTGTTCATGGTCCCTGAGACCCCACCTGCGATATATTACCGTTTCATGGGTCTCCACAGACCCCATTAGTCATAACTACTAAGGTGAATATTCATATTTGTCTGTACGCGAACGATATCTGGTGGATAGCAAATTCTACCTCTAGAACCACCGTATTTGCCGGTGTTTACGCTGCCTTTTCATTAGTATTGATCGTTGCGGTTTTTACTGCATAATTATTATAAACAGTTTAGTCTATCCACACGATAGTTTACTTATTGTAGCACGGATTCACCGTTCATTTGAACCATCTCTCGGATATCTCTTGTGCTAACTAAAATTAATAAATAATTGAATTTATCTAGTCTATTATCTGTTCCCTGGACTTTTAGACGGCAGCTACACCCGTGTTCACGTACATACAGACGTGCAGCGTTTAGTCCAGATCTGAGAGACAGGTTGCAGGCTACGCAGATCTACTGATTGGCAACTATAGGCAGACGCTACCACATTTGTCGGTCAATCAGTCATCTATAGCACGCAACGCGTGTTAGAGGATACTGGGTAGTATACGCACAGCAAGGGTTTGGAACAGCGTGCAGGAGCTTGCAGCACACACGTAGCATAGACAGGGTTTATGCGGGGTCATATGTACGCAACACTACCGGCGCGTAACATTTCTTGGTGGCACAGCGGTGGGATCTGTTAATTTCTACAGATCCAGTGATCGACCCCACTCAAGCTAGAGATACAGATACAAGCTCAAGCCACAGTACAGATACAGATTCAAGCTGAAGTCCCAGTAGAGATACATATTCAAGCTCAAGTCCCAGTAGAGATACATATACAAGCTCAAGCTCAAGCTACAGTGCTGATATATACAGTGATGGCGGATCCCATCCCAGTAGACAGCGAGGGTATACTCACCTTTAGAAACAGCAATAACAACGACATAGACGGTGCTGAATTAGAGAGTGAGGACAGAGCCACAGAGGGGACAACTAGCATCCCAGAAATTACAACACTCCGGAGACATGATAAACAGATCCAGAGCATGAGCAGCATGATTTCGAACATGAGCGGTGGTGACAGCGTTTCAGTCGATGCAGCCGACAGTTGATAGACCCACTGAAGGTGATATACAGAGCACTACAGACGGTGTCAACGTTAATGATAACTATCCATGGCGGCGCACAAACAACGGATCTAATACTACGTTGCCAATCCGGCGGGATTATTCCCCCAAGACCACTGACCCGTATTGTGGACAGGATTCACGGCACTACGGAGACCGAACTATAGAGGGACACGGGTCACGGACAGATCAAGAAGCCGCACATTACCGCCTGCCACATGCAAGCTACCAACAATGGACAGACAGACGGGCCAGCGAATACCAACCGTCGGATAGGAATCACTACTCTGTGGCACAAAGTCACCATAGAGGGCCAATGCATGCCGGCGTGAAAATCCCGTCATTTGACGGTAAGGAGGATTGGGCAATGTGGATAGCCAGGTTTGAAGCGATAGCCCATCGGTATCAGTGGACATCCGAGGACAAGCTGGACCAGTTGCTGCCTAGAATTGAGGGACCAGCTGCACAGTTTGTTTTTTCCCATTTACCACCCGCGGTTCTGTGCAACTACAGTGAGCTTATCGGCGAGATAAACAGTAGATTCCGCGTTGTGGAGACGGCCCGTTCATTCGCCGCAAAGTTCAGCAGGAGAAGCCAGAGGCATGGGGAAACAGCAGAAGACTAGTTGGCCGACCTCAAGCGGTTGTATGATAAAGGCCACGGATATAGGGACAGACAAACGAGAGATGACGACCTGGTACGACGCTTTCTAGATGGATTGCAAGATGAAGAGGTCAGGTTCGAAGTGGAGTTTCACAAGGAGCCTCGGATCATTGATGAAGCTATGTATCACGTAGTGAATCTGGTACAGATGAGGAACAGCTATAGGGGGGAGAGAAGAAACAGGACTAGCGCACATGTCCGTCGAACACATGATCCGCAAGAGGAGGACATGGCGTCGTATTATGACGACAGCATTGCGCCGGAACATGCATATGTTGTGAATGATAGACCCATTTCCAGTACGGTGGAGGGCCACCGCACGGAGCGATTTTGGAAGCCCCACGGAAAGGAATCGGATCCAAACGGGAAGCTGATGGAAATGGTGTTAGCCAGATTGGAGAAACTAGAGGGTAGCAGAGGGACACGAAACAAAAAAACAGAGGTTGAGTGTTATAACTGTCACAAGCTAGGACACTATTCCAGAGAATGTCCGGACAGGCGTCAAGGCAGTCAACGCAGAAAGGAAACGGACAACTCAGCTGTGCAGCATCGGGAAGCTGTACACCATTTAAACTACGAGGGACCGACTCTTGCGGCCAAAGGGGAGTCCATGTAGAGAAAGAGAGGATAGGCCATAACGAAGAGAAACATATAACAAGGAGGTTACCGGTACCTGCCAGCAGAGCGGAGACTAGAGATAAAGACCGGTGTGATGGTCTTTACATTGAGGGCTCTGTTGGGCAGATACCCGTGGTGTTCGTAGCTGACACCGGAACATCCAATACCATCATTTCTATGAGGGTGTATGACAGCATGGCGGAGGTAGATAGACCGGAGCTGCAGAGGTCATCTTGTTTAAGAGGTGCAGGAGGTCCCCTATTAAGGAGAAGGGCAGGGCACATTTCAAGATGACGCTCGGGTCATTGGAGATCGTCAGTGAAGCAATCGTTGCGGAGATTGAGGACGATGCTCTTCTGGGCTATGACGTGCTCTCCGGTGGACCAGGTGGACCTGCTGATATACTGTTGAGTAGAAACGTGATCATTTTGGAATGTTACGAGGTGCCATGCCTGATTAAGGGTGATAAACATAGGACCAGGAAGGTAATTGTCGGAAAACACATCAATATTCCTGTGAATACAGAGGCGTTGAATGATGTCAACCTTGACCGGGCAGATGGTCGTGATGACGTTGGAGTAGCTGGCTATATAGTGGAGCCACCGGAGGGAGTCCGGGATAATTGCCAGCTAGTAATGGTACATGCGCCAGTCGACAGCAGTCAAACAACTGTGCCCCTAGTAAATGTGGAGAGCCTGTCTCCAGATGAGTCGTATCCGAGGCGGGTTACACAGTCCGGGACAGTTGAGAGGATCGAGAAAATCGTATTTGGTGTCACCACTGATGGAGATAGTGATGACAGTGATAACATAATCAGGATCAGGGGGGTGCGAACGAGCTCCAGGCGCACAAACGAGAGGGACGCTGAGATCCACGCCGTGCCATTGGTGCGGAAAATGCGGTACCGAATGGAGCCCGGCATCATGCCAGAGGTTAGGGAGCGACCACGCAGACCGAGACGTACCAGTGGTGGCGATGTAATACAGCAACGTACTGAACCAATGCCGTCGGGACCGTATGCTGTACATCGACGGAGGACAGTAGCCGCCAGCGTCCGTGAACACCAGGACGCATATGGGCACGACAGCCGTAATACTTCGCGGGTGCACTGTGGACCAAGTTCGTCGGCGTGGGAGAGGAAAACAAGATGGAAGTGGAAGCGACGACGTGTTCCGTTAATGATATAGTTTGTGATTAATGTGTTTATTAATATTTAATTAATGTGTTCATTTATACTAGTAGTTATAATTAATGAATGTGAAGTACATGTACTTTTTTTTATTTTTGTTTATTATAACTGAAACGAACGCATTATAGTTAATCCGTCACAAAGCAGTATTCTACTGTAATTATTTAAAGTCATGTGTTTTAAGTGAATATACATACTAATTGTTATATTATTGTTAGAGAGTTATATAACGCGTATAATAATTCAGTAATAATATAAGTGATAAGTGTAATTATATGAATTTGTGTGTAATTATATAGGTGAGTATATATACACACGATCTAAGCAGAGATGTTTAAGTATCGCTTAATTTGTGTAAGGTTGTCTATGTTCCGATTTGGGAAGACCGAGACGAGTTGGTGTACCGACGATATAGGGCCACGTCTCATCCGAGAGGCGGACACAAGAGGACAGCGCCGGAACAGCCGATCCAATGCCGATGTCTAAACGACGTAACAGCCAACAGTTTAGTCCATGAGCCAGGGCGTAAATCGTGGGATACAGCGTAACATCGGGGGACGTCATCCGCGTACCACGTAATGACGGTACAATTGTGCCGACGATTACCGGTGGTATACAAACATCAACATCCCAGCGCATAATGCTCAGACATGTTGTATATGGCTGGACGTATCCAGAGGGCGCCATAGCCGGCGCTAATTCTTCAACAGCGTGCAGTTCGGGTAATCATGTGTTGCGACAGTCGTGCGATATGCTTACCCACATGCTGCCGAGACCAGTCGATGGCACAGCATCACCCGACCAGAGTGCACTGTTACGGTGAGCAGTATGCCATTGCAAACGCTGATACATGACGCATGATGGAGACGACAGTGGCACAACTGTTACCGTTACCAGCAGCGATGTCAAACAGCGGGGACCACCAACATGGACTCGTCGCGGAGCAGACGTAGCCAACGATGGAGGTAGACGACACGTATGTGGCGAGACGTGTTCCAGGCCACCGACAATTAGTGGCCCAGTGAAGAATATTTATTTATTGACAGTGACCGATTAGTGGCATACACTCATGTGAGTGGATAACAAATATGGACACACATTACACGCGTTTTCTTTTAGTGTTTGGCAACAGGAGTTTTGCCAAAGTGACAGGGGGGTAATGATATGCTCCGGCATATTTAGGTAACTTACCTGGATTCTTTAGTTACAAACCATGCCGAATGAACTTTCATTTTCACCACACAGCTTGTAGAATATCAACGTTATTTATTTGTGCTGCTTTGACAAGACATGAAATGAAAACATACGTGATATGATCTGGAATTGTACCCACAGACCATGCACGCATGTTAAGAATCATGTCTGTCGGTTCTTATCCAGCTCCGCGTGTTGTCTTCAATTCACGCACCTGTCTGTCAAATCCAGAATCCAACATTGTCGCAAGTTTACTCGCTATGTTAACGTGTGTACACAATGTCGCTAAGACTATAATCTGACGTAGGTTTTGAGCTCTCGTTTCGCTAAATAACTTTATCCAACAATTCCTGTAGCCGCTATTGTGGTCGAAAATGTAACTTTTCTGTCAGTGCCTAACATTTTTATCTTACTGTCCGCCATTTTTATTCCTGAATTGTGGGATTGTTTGTCTTTGTCAATTTGCGTAAAGGATTTTATCATGCCGCTAAAGATTAAGCGTACACACGTTTTGGCCAGGCAATTTTGGGCCCGATGGCCAATATTGGGGCCAGAATGGCCAAATAGGCCAATTTTGGGAAGGAACCAATAATTAATTTTTTTGGCCAAGCGACCAATTTTTGGCCACTGTGACCATGCATGGGTATATAAGGCGAGCGAAATCTGCCATTCGGCACTCTGGCACAATAGATCTTACAGATAACACCTCCACGTTAAAACTCGTGCGAAAATGAGGTCTGTAGAATTAAATGTAAACTAATAATAAGCATTGTACAGTTCTCCTAGCAAGAACAATTAATTATTTTAGTATAAATTGATCTTGCCAGAGTCATTTGGACATTATTTAACCCCTGAGAGGGTCTTATTAGCGACATAGGACATTTCTTTCATCTGTTTATGGTCCCTGAGACCCCACCTGCGATATATTACCGTTTCATGGGTCTCCACAGACCCCATTAGTCATAACTACTAAGGTGAATATTCATATTTGTCTGTACGGGAACGATATCTGGTGGATAGCACATTCTACCTCTAGAACCACCGTATTTGCCGGTGTTTACGCTGCCTTTTCGTTAGTATTGATCGTTGCGGTTTTTACTGCATAATTATTATAAACAGTTTAGTCTATCCACACGATAGTTTACTTATTGTAGTCAGGGGCGTAGCTAGCCCTCTATCCATGTGGATTCATAATTGTGCTAGGGGGGTCCGGGTGCATGCCCCCCCTCCCGCCCCACACGGAAAATTTTGAAAACAATGGTGCAATCTGGTGAATTCTGGGCGTTCTGAGGTGCTTTATTTAGTACTGGAAAATGGAAAGTTTTATGATCATAAATCAACAAATAAACCCTTTAGTCGGCAGATTTCTTTCTCAATGGATATGTATTCCGGCAAGGAACGTTATAATATGAGTATGTAGTCAAGTACGCATACTGCAACTTTGGTTGAATTGCAACTTTGGCCGATTTTTTTTTTCTCAGAATCATGTGGATTCAGCCGCGTACTCGCGTATAGGCAGCTACGCGCCTGGTAGTATGGACGAATTTACCGTTCATTTGAACCATCTCTCGGATATGTCTTGTGCTAACTAAAATTAATAAATAATTGAATTTATCTAGTCTATTATCTGTTCCCTGGACTGTCAGACGGCAGCTACACCCGTGTTCCCGTACATACAGACGTGCAGCGTTTAGTCCAGATCTGAGAGACAGGTTGCAGGCTACGCAGATCTACTGATTGGCAACTATAGGCAGACGCTACCACATTTGTCGGTCAATCAGTCATCTATAGCACGCAACGCGTGTTAGAGGATACTGGGTAGTATACGCACAGCAAGGGTTTGGAACAGCGTGCAGGAGCTTGCAGCACACACGTAGCATAGACAGGGTCTATGCGGGGTCACATGTACGCACCACTACCGGCGCGTAACAATATAGTAAACTTTCTGTACTGAATGTATGAAAAGCAAAATACTTTTTATGGACTACAAGTAGTAGTGATCACAATACATCGGACCTCCGCTCGTATGCACCTAACTTTATTGTGTCTTGAGATATTTGAATTAATAAAAAATGTATAACTAAACAAATATTTATATTTGAATGCTGATATATTGAGGATCGATTAACATTACGCTAGTGAACATTTGATCGATTCTCCATGTATCGTCATGACAACCGTGATAGTTTTCAAGTTATTCAATTTTCTATCGACAATATCTCGCGACTCAAAAAAGTTTTACGCTTACAAGGCCAGCAAACATACCTGGTGTTGTCTGTTGCAAATATCTTCGGTGTGGTCTCTCGTGTATTCGACAGATTCGCCCCATCCCTGGTCTTGCTTGCCCTCTCATTGAACTCGAGAAACTTTTCCCCATTGATGTCGTTTTCATCTCTATATCACCGAATTTCAATTGTCTTGCTTCATCTCGTCCACGCAGACCGAACATTTTTTTCCGAAATAGTAAAATATCGTGAATTGAAGGCTTTTTGGTGTACTTGTACCTAGAGACCCAGATGAATACATTTTCTCTTCTTCTTCAGGTGTAATGTTCATGCACTTTTTAGGTTTATTGCCCTTCCCAAGATTCTTCAGCTCCATATTCTTCGCTGTTAATGCTCTGATACACTGCCCAAATACTCTGTCTGGATAAATATTGTTTTTGCAGCATTGATAATGTATACCGATTCGACGAATATATTGATTTTAAATGGAGTATATATGATTTTTTGTGTGAAATATTAACTAAAAATGGTTGAGCACGTACTGCGAAGGATTTCAGGACATTCAGTCCTTTGATTTCATAAGTTGTAACTTAAGTCCGGAGTACGTGCTTAGTCCGTTTCACAAAACATCTTAGCAAGAACAACTTTTACGATGGAAAACTAAGACAGGTAGCTAGCAGTCTTAAGTTATAACTTAAATATTTAAGACGAAACTTATTAAATACACAAAGATGGCTGCCCCCATGTGAGCCGAGGTGGAGAAAACAATTAACTGACAGCAGGTAAATGTTCACTTCATACGTACTATTTTAGCAATTATCTGCCATATAAACCATATATGCTTACATATAGATTGGCACACCTTTACACGTGTATTGCTATTTGTGATGTAGGTCATTGCGTTACCAGCATTCGGTATGCTCAGTTATCGACACTGTAGATCCAGATGAGCCAGCTCGTAATGAACCGCCTGCCTGCCAGTGTGTCTGTATTGCCTGCATGCCAGCCAGCTGCCACCTTGATCAGACTGCACGTTGGTTTACGTCTGTACGTCCGTTGGTCCGGACGAAGTTGCATTACACTGCTTAGGGGGCACATCCAGTGTTTACAAACAGGAATGACCCTTAATAAATAAGAAACAATAGGCTTAATTGGAACGGAAGAAGTCCATTCTTTTATGTTGTCTTAGGCCACGCCCCGAAATAGAGTCCGTCTGTCCCTCTATCTGTTCGTCCGTTTGTCCATCCGTCCGTCCGGACACATGTTTGGGATCTTAGGTGGTTGGAGGTGTGGCCTATGACAAACGAAAGCAATGTAACCTAAGCCTATGGTGTCTTAATTGGTCATTCATTTCTATTAAAACGATGAATATACCACCTAATGGTGTGTCGTGTATGAACGTCCGTCCGTCCATCCGTCTGGTTGACTGTCGGACTTTTGTTTGTTCTTTTTTACAGAACATACAAACGATGGCAGCTACATTTGCTATAATACGGGATCGAACCCGTTGGCCCGGGCTTAAATGACCTTAGCTGTTGATAGGCCGTTAAACACCAATAAACAATCAAACGAACAAGCACGGGCCCAGTCCCAGTGATTACACAACTTTTCTGATTTATTGAATGGCGTTTAACGTCTGTCCTTCAGCGAGTTTTTAACCCTTTCACCCCTAAGTAATTGGAATGGATTTTCAAATGTTAATTTTCCGACCAATCCAACCGTCACAAAATGATTTTCAGACTAGCCCATTTATGAAAAGAGGCTGTTTTTGTTGTTAAAAATATGAAAATTACTTGCAAAAAGTGCAGATCCTGATGAGACGGCTCATGTGGATTTACACTTTTTGCCAATACCTCTATACAGGCCTATGGTATCGATAGGGTTAAACACCAATGATTGGGTGAATCTTCTGCACCTGTGTGGCAAATATTGTTATTGCAAAGCTCACTGAAACACCTATACATTGTGCATTTCCTATCTGGCAAATTCATACAATGTCAGATGCTGAAAATACATGAGCAAGTGAGCATAGGTGCACGGACTACCCCGGCTGCCACACAAAACTTTAAGCAATCTTACGAACGCACGCATGCAATCTTACGAACGCATGCAAATATTAAAACTATATACCCCCTCAACATAGTTCGTATGCCGGGGGTATAACTATAGAGTTGAAATGTTTGATGCCAGAGACGATATCATGAAGTGACATTGTGAGTAATGATACTGAAGAATATTGCATATTTTTTAGATATGGCATTTGGAATTTATGTGGGTTTTTTTCTCATCCACCTGATCCATACAACAAAATATATGTACCCGAGTACCACCACGATACGTTCCATAATCATGCATCAATAAAGCCTATATATGGCGTCTATACGACAACCAGTGTAGATTCTGACTGGACACAACTTTAGCACAAATTTACAACAATAACGATGTGGCAAAGAGAGGGACATTTGGATGAATATAGAGAAAATCAACAGTGTCTTGCCCCATTTTTTTTATCGTAAAATATACATACATGATATACATATATTGCACATAGATTACAACTCGTTGATGGAAAATGATAATTAAGCATGTTATTTGTGGATGTGATGGAGGCAATGGGCTATGCGGCCAGTCTAGATCCAGATCAACCTGTGCACCAGCATTTGGATCTGCACTGGTCACCATTCCATCAATAAAACACTCGTCATAACGAGGTAACTGAGTAGAACCTCGCACCAGTGATGGAGAGCAAAACGGGTCCCAGGTAGAACCAATCCACCCCTGGCCGCACTGGACACACAAGTTGGTGCCATAGTCAGTAAAAACACTATGCTATTTTCATCCACAGAGTTGCCACATCCAGGCAGCTCCAAGGCAGGCCGGGGCCAGAAGCAGGCAAGGGCAGGCAGAAAACTTGGCTGAGCTCGAGCTAACTTGCTGTTTTGTTCGATGGACTAGTTATATATGGCTTACTTTCATAAGAAAGTGTGGTAACTGAGTTGCCTGGAAATCCTGGCCTAACGTGGCAGGACATGGAAACCTCGGCTCCCTGTGGTGTCCAAGCACTCCCATGTGTGAACAGGTCGCCTGTCCGATTGGTGCGAACTGGCCGCAGTACGACTACACACCAGATAATAATATGTATATGGTATATATCTCACACATGCGCATATTCAATCCAGAACCCGGAAATGGCTGTGGCATGCACCCAGATAGGTCTCATCCAAATGTTTATGAAACGACGTATTTCGAAAATAGTAGGTCAAGGACAGGTGAATGAACCGGGGTGGGTAGGTATCAATGTCGGGAAGCTACTCGTGAAGCATTCATGACAAACATCCAAATACTGTATCAGGATATATACAAATTTTGGACATACATCCAAGTTTGGACGGACTTGACCTGTATTTAGAGGAAAGTAGGTCAAGGTCACCCGAATGACCAAGGGTGGTAGGTATCAATGTAAGAAAAGTATTGATGATGTTGGCCACACAATCAACACTCGTATCACGAGATGTACACAATTTGTGCGTACATCCAAAAGTATTGGTGAAGGTCACCAAGGTCAAGGTCACCCGAATGACACTTGATGGGTAGCTATCAATGTGAAGAAACTATTGATGAAGTTTGATAATGATCCGACAAACGGATCAAGAGATGTGTGATATTTGGATTTGCATCCCATATTTACTTCCCAAATTGTCGAGGGCCGCCGACGACGATGACGGAATTGTGACTGTTATGTCTCACTTTCCACTATCATGGGTGAGACCAACAGTGTCGGCCAAATTGCTAAAAATCCAATGGAAATCAGAAGTAGCGAGTATCAAAAAGCAATAAAATGTTGTGGTATCTTTATCATGCTGCAGAAAACAATAAACAGACCACAGATATAGCATATTTTTCTTATTTTCCATGAAAACACATATTGGTATTTCACTAGAATTGGAAACAATTCTACTGAAATTCCAAGACATGTTTTCATTTCGAAGCAAACTATTCATTACTGCGGTCTGTTGATGTGTAGACAGTAGTGTGATTTTATTTTACCCAATTAAAATTTTGAAATACCCAGAAATGATGGCGTGACAATACTCAATTACTAATTCCTTATCTGGAGCCCTGCATGATCAGTGAAACACTGTCAATGTAAAACCAAGGTGTGGCTGTGTGTCAGTCGAGGTGAGAACTTTTTGTCCAGTTGGCAAATCTTCGCCGTTCCATCGTCGGGGAAAAGTGATCCTGGAAGTCGAAATGGCAACAAATTGTTTGTTTGTTTATGTTTAACTGCCTATCAACAGTTAAGGTGATTTAAGGCCGGGCAAACGGGATCGGTCCCGTATTGATCCTGCTGCATTGGGGGAAATCCCAAATTCAGAACGGTATATTTACATGGAGAAAAAATATATTCAGCCCTGAAATTAAAATAACCTGACCTGGTGCCAGGTCCATACCACACCAAAGTCCCTTGGCCTCTTCACCGAAAAGTAATAGGATTAGGAATAATCGTATTACTCATACAAGGGGTATAACCAGATTTAACCCTCACATACAAGAATGTCAAAGACGTACATGAGGGGCAAACCAGCGGCAACAAATTATGTAAACAGCAGACATCTGTTGCCAAATTATGAAACATTGGACCATACCGGTGTAACAGGAAATCTCCCCCCCCCCCCCCCACCCCCCCCCCCCTGGAAGATTTCCAGGCTTAAGTCTAGGAAATATTCCCCCCCGCCTGGAAATTCTCCACCCCACCCCCCCCCCCATCACCACCTTCACAGACACTGTCCACAAAACTGTTAATGTATTTTCATATACCTTGTTGATATTGTGCTCAGGAGCACATGCTAGAACCAGTCTGTTGGTAACAGAGGACGTAATATCCCTACATGTATGCCCAACTAACATAGTTATAATGTATGTCTGCTTGTGGAGAAGTATGTGAATAGGCGAGGCAGCATTTTCTATATTATAAAAAGAGCTATCCAATTTAGTATAATATCTATACATAGACAATATAGTGGTGGTGGGGCGGTGGAGATTCTATTTACCAGTATATGCAATAATTCCCCATTACCATACCATAACTATTATGTATGTTGGCTGGTAGAGAGTTCTCTAGGTTAAATCTCTACCATAGCTGCATATGATTGGTTTTCCTAGGAAATATCCCCCCCCCCCCCCCCCCCCGCCATCATCTACCATATGTATAGTGGATATGGACGTCTCTTTGTAGACAAGAACAGCCCACGATTAGGGGATAATAATGTATGTTGGTGTAGAACATACCATGTGGCATGTATTGGGGGGGGAGAGATTTCCTAGGAAATATTCCCCCCCAACCATCTACCATATGCATAGCGGATGTGAATGTCTCTTTGTAGACAAGAATAACACCCCCCTCCCTCAATACATGCCAAATGCTATCTGTTCTACACCAACATACATTATTTCATCATGAGGGAGGGGGGTTATTCTTGTCTACAAAGAGACATTCACATCCGCTATGCATATGGTAGATGGTTGGGGGGGGGGGGGGGAATATTTCCTAGGAAAATCTCCCCCCCCCTCCCTCAATACATGCCAAATGCTATCTGTTCTACACCAACATACGTTATTTCATCATGAGGGAGGGGGGGGGGGTTATTCTTGTCTACAAAGAGACATTCACATCCGCTATGCATATGGTAGATGGTAGATGGTTGGGGGGGGAATATTTCCTAGGAAAATCTCCCCCCCCTCTCCCTCAATACATGCCAAATGCTATCTGTTCTACACCAACATACATTATTTCATCATGAGGGAGGGGGGGGGTATTCTTATCTACAAAGGGACATTCACATCCGCTATGCATATGGTAGATGGTTGGGGGAGGGGGCGATATTTCCTAGGAAAATCTCTCTCTCTCATCCAATATGCGTCACATGCTAACTGTTCTACACAAACATTTTCACTTGATCAGAAATCTTCCCCCAATCTTGTGATATTCTTGTCTATCAAGAAACTTACACTATGCATATGTTAGATTGGGGGGGATGTGAGGTGATTTTTTTATGTTCCCCTTTCTTATTCTACCAAATGACATACATTGTGCCTATATGCACATGTTTGGTGGGAAATAATTCTGCTTTGTAGCATTCAAACACAAACTTTGGGGTGGAGCGAGAATTTCCAGGGTGGAGAGAATTTCCTAGGGTCGAGCCTGAAATATTCCTAGGGTCGAGCCGAAATTTATTCCCCCCCCAGGGGGGGGGGAGGAAATTTCCTAGGAAATTCTTCCCCAAGGGGGAATATGGCGCGGGGGGGGGGAGATTTCCAGGGGGGAGAATTTCCTGTGACACCAGAATTCCGGTAAGGATGAACCCCGGTCATTAAATCACCCATCACATTCTCCCACCTACCACCCACACATGAGAATGGAGTACATACTCCGTAAGTCTTATGACCAGGCAGAGATTAGCAAATAGATCAGAATGGGGCCTACATTGTAAGCTTTTCACTATTTAGTCAATGTATCATCAATGACAGTATTCACACAACTATTGTGTCCTGATCCTTGCACCGTAGCATTCGGCCCTATATAAAAAGCTGATGGGGAACAACTTCTGAACAACCGACAAAAACTTCAAGTGCACCTGGCTTTTTATTACCGTTCTTATTGCAACGCCATTCTTCTCAGATATTGATTTTGAAAATAAATATTTTCCCTACATGGCATCAAAAGTTAACCCTTAGACCGTTAATGCAAATATAGTTCTGATGCATAATTTACTTCTGCTTGAGCATGTAGTGTTTTTATGAACATTTAATGTCATTTACGGAATGTATGACAATTATTTTTACACAATTCCCTAACATTTGATTAGCAAGACTCTGTCCAAAATATATATCCCAGTAAACTCCCACGCCGAACTACTTTCCATAACCGTGAGGCGCAGTTAAAATAATTCTTAAGAAAACGGAAAATAAACACATTTTCTTGATGAATTTATTTCAAATGCTGGAATTATAAGGAATGAATGGCCTTTTTGTGGAATTTATCGGGGATATAAACTTGGAAAAGTCGCGGGAATACTGGACGAGGCCTTCCGGCCTTCGTCCAGTATTCCCGAGACTTTTCCAAGTTTATACACCGATACATTCCACAAAAAGGCCATTCATTCCTATACTAATAATAAACATACTGAAAGGTAAGCTGAAAATTATGGAAGACAATGGAAGACACAATATGTGTAAGAGTATTAAGACGTTAGACTGAAAATTGCGGAAGACAAAACTATGACAAATTAAATCGAAACTACAACCCTGTATGATGGAAGCAAACGATAACCCAGCATAGAAAACAATAACACAGTTTAGAAACATTTTCCACTACCAATAATTGATATCACTGTATATATATATACTTAATTAACCTTTACAATAATTAATTCAATTTTGTCGTCAGCTTATTTTCCATTTTTCTAACATGGTTTAACAAAGTTTCAGAATCATTTCCAATGGAAATGATTCTGAAGTGTTGTCAAACCATGTTTTTCTTGAGAAAGAAGACAACTTATAAAATAACAGCAGATGGCAATGTGTGTTTTCAGCATTCTCGGGGTCAATAATTGAATTTCCGTTTTAGAAGATTTTAACACAAACCTCTGGCAGGCAGATGGACAGACGGATAGCATGGTGACTACATTTATTCTGAAATATGTTTCGGGGTATATAAAATGAATATATGGAGTTTATTCAACTACCATTCTGAAAAATAATTTATTTGCCCCCCCCCGCGACATCTGTAAATCCGATAAAGAAATATGAAATATGTCAAAGGAAATAACTCCGGTATTTCAAAATGGTAGTGGAATACATTGCATATTACATGCTCTTCAAAAATGTGAAATTTGTTTTTGACGTTAGCGTATGAATTGTTTCTTCAAAACGTGACGTCGAATACTCATATAAGGGGAATAACCAGATTCAACTGTCATATACAAAATGCCAAAGACGTATGTGAGGGCCAACCAGGTATCCAGTCGGAATTCCGGTAAGGATGAATCCCTATCTTTAATTACCCAACGCAGTCTCCCACCTGGCACCCACCCAGAACCAAGGTAAATCATTGGGTAGCTTGATTTGCTTTATTGGTGTTTAACAGCCTACAGCTAAGGTCATCACTAGGTAGCATGTATTATGAATCTGTATATGCCAGTTATTCAGGGGTGAAGGGGTTAACCAATTAAAGACGGGATACAATTATAGTAGCATTAAACTTTTATGAGCAAAAAAATCCCTATTTTCTGTATTTCATCTCAAAAGTATATGTTGTTACCACTCATTTGAAGGTTCAAATGAGAGATAACAACATATACCTTCATGTAGAAATAAACAAATTATCGTATCCTCAGACTGAAATTGGTTATTATAATATCATTGAAAGTATTTAGACGGGGCATATATATATAACGGCCCTATAAATGGCATCAGGGGTAAGGTCATGTTAATGCTTGTCATCCATGCCAATGTATAGCTATGACCTTTGCATGTTATAATAAGCCCGGATGACACTTGATATTATGATTTGTTACCATATGGTGACCCAATTTGTAAAATATGGTAAATGGCAATTTCCGCTGTATATGAACCAACATATAAACTGTTGTAGATATATTAATTACTGAGATAAATGGGTAATTCTGGTGTCAAATCGTCAGGAATAATATGTCATATACATATGTCTGCATATTAGAGAAATAGTTCAGCCGTATATGGGATACATCTGCAAAAAGGGGGAAATCTATGAATTAGTTACTTCAAGTTAACGATGAACTGGCTATAAATATGTATAAATATATATCTAGCGATACTATATTTGATATAAATAAATATCAATTTCAGTTCGTACTATTTGCAAACATAGTACACTATAGTTTTCACCCTATGACAATGCAGAGTTTGTATTACCACTGAAAATGCAAAATTACCCCACCAACCACATTTGCATTGAAAAACATTATGACTACGTGTTTACCTTTACTTATGTCCCAATTCATTGAATACATTGTCGTCCCGTTAATTAGTGTCTAAATGGATTCTAAATACATAGTTTATTCAATATTTGTGTAAAATATGTGCTTAATATGTTATTTCAATAAGTATCAAATCCTGCATGTTTATAAATCTGGTACAAATATGTATAAATTGGGCCCCAGCCAATATTCACACTCTAAAAGTATTTATGTTAAAAGTATTGTAAAAGTTGCTTTCAGAATTGATTATGTTTCATGTCTTTAACTCAATTGTAAAAAGTGTGAGAAGAATATAATTTGTTGAAAATGGACAAATTGATTTGTGTTGTGATCTGCCAAAATTGCGCATATTGACGCTGTATTGTTATCAGTGAAGTTTCAGCTACCCAGCAAACACACTTATGCCTTCTGATAAGTGTATACACCGTTCACAGTTCATGAAACAACCCCTTGCAAACAGTGTGGCATAATACCAGCATGCACTTTTTGCGGCACATGTGTAAGTATACGATAAATTAACCCGATTAAATATGTGCGACAAATAGTTTGATTTTCTTTTATCGCATTGTCATACTTATGTACTGAACCAGAAATATAGATATTGTTTACATACAGACTACCTGGTATGTACCACAATTCTAACAGTTCAAGGACGTTTTCAACATACTTGATACTGTGATTTATCATCATCCTACCAGGTATCATTCACTGGTGTGTATGCCTTTCGGCAGATACTGTCAGTACATACGCAAATACACGTTATTAAGTTTATTTGCTTGCATTTACAACCGCCTTTTGTTGGTATGAAATTTTTGTCCCCACGTTAGTGAAAAGTTAGACATGACGACCAGAATTCCGGGTTAGGCAGCGGCGTCACAATTACTTACCAACACAGCCAGATGTGGGTGTACAATCAGTACAAATATTACAGAACTCCGTTAGCGGCGTGGTAATCAGATTAAGATGAATGACATTTCGCAATTGAAATAAAGTGGGTGGGGTAATTGATCTGTTTTCATTGCATTGGCGTACATTTTGAATATTATTCATACAATATTTATATAAATTATTTGGGAATGATCTGCAGTGTAATCCGGCTAAATATATTTAGTATATTACATCCATAATAAGTACTTCTCTACAATTATAACGCTTTATTCACAAAACCGAAAGAAAATATTCATGATTTTTTTAAATGTTTGTTAATACCTATCTAATATATATGTAGCGTGTACATTGATGCTGTGTGTATTGTCTCTAGTAGTATTTGCCATGATATGTCAGACACTTTCATACCGAAATAGGCCAAACAGCTATCTAATAATGATAGCTACAGCCATGTATGTGTAGTTTCTAATTCAGCTAAAAATGTTCAATGACCTACTTTACAAAATAGGTCACAAAACGGCTACAGATCAAAATGTTGAGTGTCATCCGGGTTTATTGTGACATGTTGAGGTCACATATAAAGATTAGCTGGATGACAACCATTAACACGACCTTACCCGTCGTCATTTGTCAGCTTTACTATTACCAGTCTAATTTAGTATATTTTAACTTCAATATAGTCTATAAAGTGCTCAACAATAGGGATTCAAAAACAAAGTATTTGAAATTGGGAACAGCACATCTCCAATGTCATTGACCAGGGTGGCAATGTTGTAACAATGGTGACAATAATTGCATGCGTCCTCCTTGACCAGATGTTGTTCATAGAACATATAAATGTAGCATTAGCTGAAATGTAAATATTTGTAGATGAAAGCAAAAACATATCTGGCATAGTAAAATAGAGGATCTTACACGAGTGATGATATAAGATCATATTTATTAAACAAGATTACTGATTTCATAAGAAACGAGGCTACGAGTCAACGAGTTTAATAAATCTCATATTAAAATGTTAGATTCTATTTATTGCATAAGCACAGCATAATACGTTGAAGCTGCAATGATCACCTAGCGTGTATTCTGTACCAGCCTCATTTGTATATATATTACACTACTGTATTATGATTTTTATTACACCGTGTTATTACACTGTGAAAGTCTATTTTATGCAATAAAGAACAGTCCTGTCTGACATTGCATTCTGTTTTCTCCAAACTTTAACGTAAGCTTTAATAAACAAAATTTTAAGTCTTTGACCTTGGGCTCCTGGGCAACATGGGTAGGGTATACAATGAAAATATGGATGGCGATCAATGGGTATATGAAGTTTCAAGTTGATATCGCAAGCGGTCACAGAGATATAGCAATTTGAAAAACTTTAATGTAAAACTCGGACGCCGGACAAAGCGTTAACTATATCCTCCCCCGAAATGTTTTTCGGGGAGCATAACAATACAGTTGCCATTAATCTCATACCTGTATCATGAGGGTGTGATGATCTTTTGTTTGTTTAATGGTGTTTAACAGCCTATGAACAGCTAAGATCATTTGATTTAAGGCCGAGCCAACAGGTTCGATCCCGTATTTAACCAGCTGTATTGGGGGGAAAATCCCAAAATCAGAGCGGAATATTTACCATAAACACACAAAAGTCACTTGGCCCCTTTCCCTAACAGTAATAGGATTATGAATAATCATATTACTCATAAGGGGTATAACCAGATTCAACTGTCACATACAAGAATGCCAACGACGCACGTAAGGGCCAAACCAGGTCTCCGGTCGGGATTTCCAGTAAGGATGTATCGTGATCGTTAAATTACAAATTTGCATGTGCTGCAAAAACACGATTTAACAATACAGTTGCCATAAATCTCATACCCATATCATGGGAGGGTGATGATAATTGTTTATATTGCGAATAAACTCTCCATATCACTGATATTGGTGTTGTGAGAAGTTTCAGTGCATAATATTTATCGTTTTTCCAATGTACATCATGTATGCTGAATTACTGTTGTACTGTTTGCAAGAAGCACACATACTGAATGTCGGAGTACCGTCGCGCCCGCAAGGATGGGAGTACCATTAGTCGGTCTCAGATTCAGGCACATATGGGAAATGGTGTTCACTTTATGTTTGATGTCAGATCTAAATCGATTTTTTCTCGCACATGATGGCACCGGCCGATTTGTTGTAAAAGGTGCCCAAAGATGTCCCCCGGGCCATTTAAAGACCACACCCAATGGGCGTGGTTTTGAGCTAGTGGGGATTTGTACAATTGTAAATGGTAACCGATTGTAATGCTTTTGGTGTGGATTTGTAGGTTTTCAGGTGTGCTGAGACCGATAAAACAAAAATCAAAATCAAATATGGCCACCATATGGTTTAAAATTCAAAATGGCCGCCGAAAAAAGTGTAAAATTGCGTACTTTGTTTATAATGTTTGAAATGGGTCATTCCAATTAATTATAGATGAGTATCGTTATTATTTCTGACATACATGTTCGCTGATAATAAAAATAACATTCAAAATGGCCGTCATAATAGACATAAAAATCAGAATGGTCTCCGAAATATTATAATTTATGTTCAGATTTGTGAAAATTGTTAATTATATATGTATTTGAAATGGCATTGAGACATACAGCAAGGCGATTTAAAATAACTTCAATGTTGTATAATTATATGATTCAACCATTATATTAATACTGTCTCACCAATAATACATTTAAACACCCCGCCACCTGCCCACGCACCGTCCCTCTCACTCCACCTATATTCTACCTGACTATTATACTTACTGGTCGCTTAGCTTTAAATGGCAAAATGGTGTATACAAATACTGCATATGCTTATTTGAACAAAATGAATCTATCACTGTTTTGACCAGTGTAGATCATGATCATACTCTATTTATGACCTGACATAGGCATATTATATTACCATCAGTAATGTCACTTCGCCATCAGAATAGTGAACACTGTGGTCCCTGAGCATCAATATGATGACAGACAATCAATTATTCAATGTGAAAATGCCGATCCAGATGGCATGGTTGACACACGTGGAGCTACATGTGTGATTCTGGATGAAGGACAAATAAGTATATTGTCGACGAAACAATCCAATGAGGCTGACACTCAAATGGAGTGCATCGAGATTCATGAATCGGATGACATTGTCTCAGAGTCAACTGTCCAATGGGAAGATGGCGATGCAGGTGACATGGGTAACACACACGAAGCTGAAAGTGTGATTCTGGATGAATAACCAAACACACAATTGGGGATACATGCCAATCAGGCTTATACGCAGATGGATGACTCTCTGGCATCAGCCATAGATAACCTTCGCCGTGAACAAACACCGGGTAACCTTGAAAAGGTGGTAAGTCACCCAAACATGACGCTGCCACCTACACTGATGGGATGAATGGCTACATGGATGAACTCGTTCATAGAGATGGTGAATATCCTCTTGAACATTATCCATTTCCAACGCTCAGGTACTTGGGAGGGATTTCTAGAGTCTATACATTTGGGTTGAATCGCCAGAATTATGCCCGAAACATGAGCTACTTCTAACTTGATATGAGAAATCTGAAGACTCGAAATCCCAGTGCATACCAATATCTCGTTGATGGGGGTGAGAAGCACACGAAGACAGAGAATGCTGGCGCAAGTGCGCGATGGGTCCGGATCAACCACTACCTAGCAGCCCTCAAGCAGCATCTCGATGACATAGTGAAGAAGGACGCACATTCTAAGCATGTGGAACTCGGTAGTAAACGGATGAAAAAGGATGAAACTGCTATTGAACGAATTGCAGTAGGGTTACACACTTGGGTTCCCGACCTTTGGTCTCCAAGCCAGCCACTCATAAACATATCCACTGGAATAGTAGCTTCAGAAGAAATGGCAAACAGTGTAGTGACCACAAAATAACGTGGGGCTAAAGCAAGCAAAGAATTTATACAGCGAATAACAGCGGTTGACGAACAACTGCAAACAGACCCACAGCAAGCGACAACACACAATAGGTCTGAATCTATAGAAACAGGTGACACACCCTGCACATGCACCGACCGACCACAGGGTACCATGATCCAATCAAACGACAACCAGTTTTTACCTTTTTGATAAACTCGCTGAGCGAAAGAAGAAAATGTCAATAGTAGAAGACGAAGGAAGATCATTTGCAACAATCCTAGCCGACTATGACGCTCGAAAGTTGAATCTGCGCCCTATCATGGATTGACCGATTACAAGCAAACCATGGGCTATTTGCAGTGAATTAGGTCTGAGTAGAATATCAGCGAAATCATCGTTCAGAAACAATGCACAGCACCTTGCCCCAGAACCACCAACTGCCACTCTGCCGACAGAAATTGAATGTAGTATAGTGAATGCAATGAGAGTCGTGCGTGTAATTACAATAACTGGGCTTGTACCTAACACATTCAGATCATGGGCAAACAGGGTTGTGGTGTATCTAAGAACTTTGCCAGGCTCAACCATTCACCTTGTAGTTGATGATTATCGTCCAGCCGATGGAAACGTGTACTTGTCCAAAGGTCGACCTGACAGGGCAAGAGAGAGACACATAGCAGATCTCGGGCAAAGGTTACCAAAGGTGCAAGATTGGAACGACTTCTTTACGAATGACAGCAATACAATTCAGCTTATACATCTGCTAGCAGATGGTTCTCAGCCCGCAGTTGACGTACCTGAACTGTGTTCGCAGCACAAGGAAGCTGATCCCAGACTGGCACATCACACAGTCTATGCCTCCACCAGACATGCGCGGGTGTATGTGTTGTAGCTGATGACACTGATGTGTATATATATATAATACTGTACTGCTAGTTGTTTGTTTCTGACAAATGTGATAGCAGTTTATATTTCAGACAGGGGACTGCGTCATGAAAATGTGGTATAACATATCACAATGTCAAAGCTTTAGCAGAACATCTGGGAGATGATATATGTAAACGTCTTCCGGCATTCCATGTGCTGACGACTGGGTGTGACTTTACACAGCCTTTCTACGGTCGGTCCAAATACCGATGCTTCAGGAAAATGCATCATAATTCACATACATTGTCACTGTTGTCAAGCTTAGAGACTACTGAGGCCGATGTCAACGAGGTCACATACTTTCTCCTCCATGTTATCTACAACCGACCGAAAAAAGAGAAGACACCCGGAGATAGTCGATATGCTATGCTCTTTTAACGGGAAGGGAAGTAAGCGTACATTCACGCCATTAAAGAGGCTACCACCAGATCGACTATCTCTGAAATATGCAATCCAGCGTGCCAACCTCGTTGCAAACGGGATGGTAAATTGTTTGAACAATACATACCACCACTGGATGTACCATAACTGGCATATGGCTGGGAACTTGAGAATGGCATCCCTGTGCCAATTTGGTACGAAGGGAACGCATTACCTCACAATGACGAACTGGATCGCATGCCGTCTGTGGAGCATCCACAGCTACCACTGACTGAAACATCAGCGGCTGTCACCCCAGAAGACATCCAGACATTCTAGACGGTTTTCTGTTTGATGTTGATGCTACAGACTCTGATGAGGATTGTGTAGCACCAGAAAGCGAGGAAAGCTCAGACGATGAAAGATGAAGAGGTTTACATTGATAGACATTTCGCTGTTACACTCTCAACGCATCCCATTGTACGAGACATAGCCTACATGTGTAGTCGAATATAATACACCCAATAGGCACAGGAGCAGGCAGTAATTCACACATTAATGTCAGAGTCCCTGTGTACTCGTCTCGTTAAAACTAGTATATTTTTCACCCCATTGGGGCAGGAGCAGGCAGTAATTACACATTGGGTGAGTGTGAGTCCATGTGTACCCGTCTAGCGACCATTAATATATTACACCAGTTGGGCGCAGGAGCAGGCGGTAATTCACACATTAGTGTTAGAGTCCCTGTACCCGTCTACTGACCACTAGTATATTACACCGTTGGGCGCAGGAGCAGGCAGTAATTCACACATTAGTGTTAGAGTACCTGTGTACCCGTCTAGCGACCGCTAGTATATTACACCAGTTGGGCGCAGGAGCAGGCAGTAATTCACACATTAGTGTTAGAGTCCCTGTGTACCCGTCTACTGACCACTAGTATATTACACCCGTCGGGCACAGGAGCAGGCAGTAATTCACACATTCGTGTGAGAGTACATGTGTACCCGTCTAGCAACCACTAGTATATTACACCCGTTGGGCGCAGCAGCAGGCAGTAATTCACACATTAGTGTTAGAGTACCTGTGTACCCGTCTCGTGACCATTATTATATTACACCAGTTGGGCGCAGGAGCAGGCAGTAATTCACACATTAGTGTTAGTGTCCCTCCAGTGTACTCGTCTCGTGACCACTAGTATATTACACACAATAGGCACAGGAGCAGGCAGTAATTCACACATTAGTGTTAGAGTCCCTGTTTAACTATATCGTGACTATATTTCACACAATAGGCGCAGATAGTAATTTCCAATATGTATATAATAAACAAGTTTCATCCATCCGTGCAGAATCATATTATTTTGGCGGCCATTTTGATTTTTATATAGTATTATGGAAACCATTTTTAAGTTTGGTATTTATTATTATTGAGCTCCTATGTCAAGAACAAGGAATACACGCATCTCAAGTGAACTTAAATGATCCATTTCAGGTATTAAATTAATAAAGGCAACATTGCATTAATTTTGCGGCCATTTTGAATTTTAAACCTTAAAGTGGCCATATTTGATTTTGATTTTTATTTTATCGGCCTCAGCACACCTGAAAACCTACAAATCCACACCAAAAGCATTACAATCGGTTACCATTTAACAATTGTACAAATCCCTACTATCTCAAATCCACGCCCATTGGGTGTGGTCTTTAAATGGCCCGGGGGACAACTTTGGGCACCTTTTACAAAGAAATCATCGGCCGGTGCCATCGTGTGCGAAAGAAAAAAGTAGATTTAGATCCGACATCAAACATAAAGTGAACACCATTTCCCATATGTGCCTGAATCTGAGACCGACTACATAGCCTTCACGCGCAAGAGGTGTGGATTGAAACAGGTAACATTAGTTGAAAATGTCACGGGTATAAGTCACCTATGCGATTTATGTGTTGAAGTAGAAAATAATTATTAGAGTTATATAATATTGGTTGAACACGCATTTTGCATAAATAAAGTCAATGCAACGCTGGAATGAGGTATTATATAAAGGTTTCCTATACGATGGAACGAAAATAGTTTACCCTATACTATAATGTAACATTTTTCAAAATAATTGGACCAAGCTCTGAGAAAAACACATAACTGCATGTCCGTTTTTTGCCGAAAATGGTCTACCAAAATAACGATATGTTTTGTAAATGGAGTTGAAAGTTGGCAAAATTGCCGAGCATATGCGGAAATGTAAATCCGCATATGCTCTGTTATATTGACATCATTTACGAAAACTATAAAAGGTTTTATTGATTTCATCTATGGCGATATACGTTGTAGTGTGAGGCGAGTACAATTGTGTACGGCCGTGACGAAGACCAACCGCCTGTCCTGGAGGATGCCACCACCTACTTGTACTGCATAGACGACGAGACGGACGCCGCATGGTTGGAAGTTCCACCTGTCCTGGAGCCAGATGTGCCAACCTCATTTGTGTGCGTACGTACTTGCATACATCCACAAGGGAGTTTATTATATATTACAGTACATGCATATTAGCGTAAGTGATATGGCATTGTCCGTCCTCCTGTCCGTCAACCAATTATGGGTGAAACTTTAAAGGCATGTTTTCTACATAGAATATTTGTATATAGTCGAGGGACACGAATCCCGTCTATTCGCTTTTATTCTTATTTTAAAATATATTTTATTTCTTGCTTTAATCTTATTATTATATTTATATTCGTCCGTCCGTCTGTCCATAATCCAGTTGTGCATATAGTCGAGGGAAACGAATCCCTCCTATTAGTTTTACTCTTATCCATAGTACGAGTCCATTGTTGTCCGCGCCGGCGCCGACGGGATGATGATGGACCTGGAAGCTGCGCCACACCCAGCCTTGGAGTCATGGAGTCGACCGTGGTAATGGAGGGGATGGTTTTGAGAGAAGTTTTATAACTTTTGGCACTATTAACTCGTTTATTTCAGTACAATTGAGGGAGACGACGATGACATCTACGATACAATTTTTCCCGAAGATCCCATGGATTTTGAGATCTTCGAGACTGGCAGTAAGAGAGGTGGACGTCTTCTGGTTTCCAGCGACGGCCACTCCTACGGCGTTAAGGTAATTATGCAGAGTGATTCATACATAATCAATCATTTATGGTGAATTTGATTGACTGTCCGATTTCATTGATGTCTATAAAATGTTTTACTTGTGGACTGATGGATCGTTTGATTGATTTATTGATTGGTTTGTTGGTTGATTGATGGATGGCTGGATGGGTGGTTGGATATAAATTTTACAATTGTAGCGCCAGAACGTATCCTCGACACTATGGTCCTGTAGCGTCCGGTCGAAAGCGATGCGATGCCATGCGACTGTGCGGCACGTCGGCGACTCATTCGACATGGGGCATGACCACTGTCACCCAGGGAACATCTGTCTTGGCTCGAAGATTCTCGTAAGGACAAAGGTAAATAATCAATGAAAACATGACATTACTTGTAATTGGTAGATATAATATAATGCACAACCGTTATCGATACTGTTGGAACGTAACAATGAACATAATGAGAACACCACATTACAACATTACAACATTTTGTGTATTGCCGTAAATGATTTAGATTTAACGTCAGAATTTTGCGAAATTTCAGAGCAAATACGGAACAAAATGTGCTGAAAATTCAAAGTCGCATAAACTATGTGAATGTATAACGCCTGATCCGTACGTTACATACATTACTTGTTTCTTGTTTCAGACACGATCCATAGGCCGAGATCAGTAGCCTATTTCACGAGCGTCCGTTAGTCGGCTAAACTCAGTTAGTCGGCTAAACTCAGTTAGTGGCTAAACTCAGTTAGTCGGCTAAACTTCATGCCGTTAGTCGATTAACGGAAAAAAAACGCGTTTCACGAACACGTTAGCCGACTAACCAAATTCGGCTTTGCTTAGCCTCCTCGTTAGTCGGCTAAACGTTTGGTTAGCCGACTAAGCGACGTCAAATAATCGGTTATATAGGGGAAAACAATTTACATCAGTTGCATAGTGAGCATACACATTATTATCGATTTTATTTTGGGTGTGTGTGGGGAAGGGGCGCGTGGGAGGGAGGGGGGGGGGGGTGGTGCTTAATTCGTTGATTTACTCCTAAAACTAATTTGTTATTCTCTGGAGGTAAACACATCCGCGTGTTTATTAAAATTATTAAAATTACACACGTGCGAAATGAATTCATATTTGGTGGCCAGTAAACAAAACAAACACTGATTGACAGACTGGCACACGAAGACGCAGCCATGTTTTCCGTTTTACGACTCGACAACAGTAATAACAGGTATATCTCAACATTTGTGAGTTATCTTATTTATCGCATCGCCGTATTTCGTTGATATTGCTACATATCGACAATATCGAGAGAAAAAAATGGTTCGCTAAAATTATCCGCGAAGTATAGCAATGTACTCAGAGATGTAGCTGGTACCTTCTTCACGTACCGATACGGTACATGAAGTCCTGCACGTACAGTTATCCGACGTGCAGGAAATCATTAATACACGTGTACACTCGAAAAACTACACGCCCATCTGCATTACACTGTCGAGACACTCCGATATATGAGCCGCGTCGCGAGAAAACCTGTCTTCGGGAGTCTGGCGACGTCACAAGATATGACGTCGTTAACTTAGCTGACGTAATTTCCGCTGAGATTTGCGCTCTGACTTCGAAGTTCAGTTGCTTGTTTCAGAACAATAGGCTACGATACTCGCTCACTGCAAGGCGAGTTGACTCTCCAAAAGACAAAATGCTACCGTAACACTCCCAAAACAAATACAAGACGGTGTAACAAGCTGATATTGCGGTAACAAATGTCTGCAAAAATGTTAGAGCGGCGTCGGGTCTGACCGGCCGTCGGCACCAACCGGCCCCGCATCAGTAAACACGTTAAAGTTGATATCTTATATTGCGCATGTGCCGAAAGTTCATTTCCCCGTGAGTTTTAAATTTGCGACAAACAGTGCAGAGAATATTGTCAATACGAATTAAATCGTTTTCCATAGAACAACATCAGTAAACCAAGACTTGCATAAATATGATGCAATATGCACATGCATGTACGTAACACATTGTTGTATACATAAATGCAGATTAATCTGAGTGTGCATACATATTCGATTACCGATTTGTAAGTTAAGGCTTGTCACATTCAAATAAAGGTTTAGTTAGCGTTACATAGACATCAAACATACAGGTGGCAGAGTACAGCCGACATGAAAAATACCTATTTGGCTGTATTCGGCCGACAAACCAAACCCATATAAACAAAACAAACATAAAACAGCGATGTTGCCGGTCAATAGCGTGACGTTATTGACAACGACGATGAACGTCATGTAGTTCAATGACGTCAAACAAACTTTAAAGAATCAAATACATTGCGCGACATCACATGGGGCTAATAATGTAATGTACTAGGATATAAAAACAATACATTCCTGGTTGAATGGGCGTTTTCAGTGCGGCCGTCATTTTCTAACGGAAGTGGGAGGGATTTCCCCGAAGATTCCCCGACCTTCAACTTCGAATGAAGTTAGCCGACTAAGTTTAGTCGACTAACCATAGTCGGCTAACAAAATCGTTCGTGAAATGAAAACATGTCAAAAAGCGTACTATGGTTAGTCGACTAAACTTAGTTTAGACGGCTAACGGTTTAGCCGACTAACGGACGATCGTGACATAGGATACTGCTGGTGTTTCGACATGCAACCGACATTGTGGAAGATGTTGAGCTCAACGAGTCCACCAGATGCCTTGCGACAGCTGCCCAAGTGAGATCAACCAGCCATCACGACGACATAGAAGACGATAACAAAGAAAACAAACGGCCCTTTTCAGAGCCATATTTTTGGCTGGCTATTAGATTGCACACAAAGCAATGCCAAGCACATTATAATTATTGTCTGAAATATGTATTGTTTTGCGTGAAATCTTACTGTCAAACCTCCTCGTGGTGCCAGCTGGTAATGCTGTTTCATATAGGGATATGTTGTCTAAATATCTTTCTATATGAAACGGTGGATAACGTGACAGATAGTATTATTTAATTTATTTCACCATTAACTTTGTGTATCACGTATCGCTCCCTCTACATCATATATCCCTCTACTTCGATTATGAGCGGGGCGAAACGACCCGAAGCGAATGGACCGGGCGAACATGTCACCGGGGCGAATCGACCCGCGGGGCGAACGGGTAATCGGGGTGAAACGACCCGGGACCGCTAAAAAGCACAATCTAACACACGATTATGTTGTCCCTGCTGGGGCAAAAAAAAAAAATAAAAAAAAACACAACAGCTAGACATATATTAAACATATAGCATTTGGGAGTAATTTCACTCACCGCCTGTAAAATCATAAACATTGGAATCACACATTGAGTTACAATGTATTTGACGACTGGATCGTGCCGTCTTCTCACCAACTTGTCAACACCCGTTGACCATTTCGTTTTTCTGACAGGAAAGGAAACATGACAGCGGGGTCAAAAATTATCACGTCACAACAGACGCAGAGCCGCATCACACTTCATTTACATGTGTCCTGCCACATAAAATAATTCATTCCAAACTGCAGATCTTGGCTGTGTACTAGAGCCCCTGTGTAAACACTGTCTCCACATGCATTAATACACCACAATAGTGCACCCGAACCTGCGTCAAAGCATCTGCAACACAAACATATGCATTTTTCTCCGGACTAAGCAGTCTACCTGTGTACTGAGGTCTGACAGAATGGGGCAAATGTGAAAAAAACAGGAAATATAAGCTCAGACATTTCAAGTAGCCAGTTTGCAATGAGAACCAAGTGGCTTTTATGAAATCTGCCACTCTGCGACTAAAATATGCACACACGAATCACATGATGTAAATCCCGCATTCTCATGTTCCGAGGGCACGGCCGAGGCAATGCTACGTCTGTTCTAAAAAGTACATATCTCATGAAATTTTTTAAATGAAATGAAAAGGACTGGACAGGCATTTGATGGTACTATTGTGCAGAATGTGAAATATTAATACCGGCCTTAAAAAACAATGGAAAATTTCCGAAAATTAAATAAATTATTAAATTTTAAATTAAAATTTCAAATGTCGGAACCAAATGCGAGCACTTCTTTTCAGATATATTTTCCATATGGTGCCAGCCAATATTGAACTAACAAGTACCAAATGTTACATGTGTCACATATTCAATCATCTAGGACAGCAGAGAGTGAAGCTATGGCGACGTATCACAACACTATTGATATTCATGTTATGATTTGTCCTGCATTGTCGGGTCACCAGTCACGAGTCACATTGTCTGCATGCACGACCAACACTAGCTATGTGCCAATCTGCCTCATGTACTCAGTGTTAACCCTACATTGGTAAAAACAATATTCTAATATGGCGTACATGTAATTTTTTTATACTTTCTATGCTGCTTTAACTGGATGTTCGGCATGTTTGTCCGCAGATATACCACAAAGACTAGACTCAAACCCACAGCATTAGCAGTGGTGTGTGGCAACACAGGCAAATGCAGTTGCTATTCTGACCTGTGTGGCATGCAGCGAGACTTGCCTTCAGATATAGGATATTGCAGGTGTATTGCAGATTACAAACACAGCTTGCCAATACAGGGGAGATAATCACTGCAGGTTAAGTGTATTACTATTGCAAGAGTTGATGTGCATGTTTCATATGCTGTGCCCAGCATAGACCAGATTGCTGCACAGGTGTGCAGTCTGATCTGGGTCTACACTGCTGGGTACAGACAGGTCTACACTATTGTGTACACACAATATTCTGGCACTTGATATTTCTGCATGGCAAACACTGTAGACCCTGATCAGGCTGCGCGGAACACTAGACTGGGCACTGACTTTCTGGCTAGTCTGCAAACTCCAGGCATAGTACTGTTGACCCTGATGGTCAGTTGTTTTAATAGGGTCTAGACTAAATATTGAAATAAAACTGACCATTAACTTAATAGGTGATTAAGAGAATGTTGCATCACAGGTTGCTGGCCAGTAGAGAAAGAAGATGAAAAGTTCAGTCACTGGTGTCATTCAGTGAGTAGCAGTCAAACTGTAACAAGCTAGACTCTGTGATCTGGATTTACCTTTATATCATTCCGTGAATTGTCCATTAAAACACCAACCCGACTTGTAAGAACACAAGTCGGGTTGCGAAACCGCTTTTTGCCAACACCCCCTGAAGTGATTCTCACAGGAAACCAGATGCACAGTCTTGGACATCAAAGGACTTGCTGATAAGGGCCGATAAGAATTCACGGCCATTTGGTCAGTAGAAACTTGCTCTAAAAAAATGTATTGTCTTATTTTCATCTGATGAACAAATAGCTAATATATATGCAATTCTTTGATAAAAATAAACAATGCCATATTTTTTAAATTTGAAATCCGTCCACAAATGAGAATTAAAAATATTTTTTTACATTAAATCTAATGTGTTCTAGGCCCTACATAAATTGAAACAAAGAACAGACACGTGTATGAATACATTAGATATTACAAAAATGAGAGAATGTGAGTATATGTCTTGTTTTAATATTAAACTAATTTAAAGTCTTAACACATATTCCTTTATTTGCTAAAACATCCAATGACATGCATACGTGTACAGTCGAATAATATTTAAACAATAAACATACTCAGGAAGCCGAACTATTTTATGTTGCGTATGAAGCGATTCCATGAATGCGTGATACGGCTGTATATCTGCGGTACCCATCTGCTTGAATGAAAATCATTTTTAAAATAGGCTTCATCGCGGTTAGATAGGTTAGTAAATACCCTACTCCCATTGATGCCTTCACACTCCACACCACCCTCCCCCATTTCGGGTAAACTTAACCTTTTCCCAGCTACACCTTGTTTGACAAAGCTACACATTGTTTGACAAACACACAAATGGGGGCATCGCTGTGTCTTACAGACACAATTTTCTAGTTATAAATGGATTTGTCTGAAAATAATTTTCTGACAATATGATTGGTCGCAAAGTTATCCTGGATCAGTTTATATCAGTTACTTAGGGGTGAACGGGTTGAATTGCCATATACATGAGTAGTATATAGGGAGTCAAAATGATACCACCTACGGTGGTATCATTTCCACCCCTATATACTACCCCCACCACCCCCTAAAAATAAAAAATTGGTTAACGAGGAAATTGTCCCCCACCACCCCCGAAAAATCCAAAATTGGTGTCATAAATACATCATGTATTTTTCACGTCCAATTGAACATATAAAACTATACTAATAAAAAGAATTTATTTTTGTCTCGTTGTCATAAATACATCATGTTTTTTTCACGTCCAATGGAACATATACATTTAATAGGTTATAATAAAATATTATAACAAAATGGATAATAAAATACGCAACGAATTGGAATTTTGTAATGACTTTGATGAAGAATTTTACGCTGTTTCTACAGTATTAAAACACGGTAAAATGACAACACTATGTGGTATCGAATACATGAAATATCAGCGTAATTTATTACGCTGCGATAAAAACGTTGCATTTACAATATTAAACCGGCAATTATGTCGCCGGTATAAGTATCAAATTTATGTAATGAAGCGACTAAATAGGATCGGAGAAACACTACCGAAACATTATCAAACTAATTTTATAAAACAGTTTAAAATCAAAGATTCGTTTACGGATATGCGTTTCTACGATATCACTTTTAACGAAGAAATTGGAAAATTATTAGAAGAAATTGGAAATTGAACAGAAAAAAACAACTATTAGAGAAAATGGATAATACAATACAATTGGAATTGAAAATTGTTAATGCTTGTGTTGAAGAAATTTACGAATCTTATGGGGGTTATAATCCTATATATAAATTATATAAAATGAGAACACTAGGCGATATCGAATACATGAAATACCAGCGTAATTTATTACGCTCCGATAAAAACGTTGCATTTACAATATTATACCGGCAATGATGTCAACTATACAATAGGCAAATACAAACATTAAGACGGATAATGCGTATCGGATATAAAACTACGGTGTATTATATAAAATTGTTAAAACCCAACGATTCGTTTACGAATATACATTTCTACGATATCGCTTATAAAGATATTAATAATTTGTAAAAAAAAAATAGCAAAAGCCTCCACTCGTGCACAACACCCCCAGCGACTGGGCAGATTTCTAGCCGGCACCCAGCCACTGGGGTGTTGGGACCTTTCTTAAGCCCACGCATCTGTTGGCTCACAGTCTGGTTTTACGGGTCGCCTTGAACCCCATTACCAATTCCTCTAATTAAGAGAAACCAGCGAAGTAAGGAGAGCCTATGTGTGAATTTGGTTTCCGAAATTGCAAAGCTCTTAGGCAGAAATCTTTTAGGCCGGCACCTTTGAGCTACACAATTACATCGCCAAATACACACATATGCATAGACTGCTACCATTAAACAGACGAGACAGACGTCATACCGGATCAACAACATGGCATGCACGAGATGAGACCAATTGTTGTAAGGTCAACAAATGTATATGTACTCATCAGTTTCCTATACAACATACAAATGGTGTGCAAATTATAATTATTTATTATACCTATTGGCGAAAGAAAACATGGGATGGTTCGTTATTTTATTAATTTTATAATTAATTTTGTAAAAATATTTAATAATTTAAAGCTGAACACCCCCTATTATTACATAGTAATTAATTTAAGTTAATTACACGGGTTGCCGAGTGTTTCAATTACACGAGTTATGTAACTTGAGTTATTTATAGCCGAGTGTTTCAATTACACGAGTTATGTAACTTGATAGCCGAGGTAAACAGACAGTTTCAATTACACGGGTTATGTAAATTGATAGCCGAGTGTATCAATTTACACAGTCGATTACAGTGTAATCCCCGACTGTGTACATTGTCATTGTGATACAACCAATAGTGATTACGGCGTAATTCTCAGTGAAAAACACATGTTGTATAGGTATGTAAATTTGTTAAGAAAATTAATTTTTTTTAAAAATTGTTTTATAATGGTGCTGTAACATTTCCTCCGACTTTATTTCCAAGTTTTACCCTAAATTTATCCCAATCAGTACACTCAATTCATGGTGGGCATGGTGGCGCGCGCCTTGATTCTTATATCATTTTTTAATTCTTCATATCTCCCCATTTCTTCCACCACGGATTCAAACTCTAAATTTGATATTTTCTTATCGGCCAACGCTTTGGACACCATAACGTCGATGCTATTTTTCTTAGACCTAGCGAGAACGGATATTCTATCATGTTTTCTACTTTTTTTCTCGAGTTTTCCACCCGCCGCCCTAATTACCATACAAAGTATTCCAGATAAAACGGTAATTCCACTCAAAACCCCTGCAAGTGGAACCGTTACAATTGTAGATAGCGTTGCAGCAGTACCCGCACCACTAATTACAGATAAACTTGCCAACCGTACTAGACGCTTCAGCTATATTCACCGCGCGCTTATATTTGTTAGCGGTTCTTTTTCTATTTGCACATTCTCTAACTAAAATATCCTGCATAGCGACGATATTATTCAACCTAAAATCTGAACTTCTTTCGTTAATTGGATACAGTGTTGATGGAGTGGTATTGAGAGTTGGATACAGTGTTGGTGGAGTGGTATTGAGAGTTGGATACAGTATTGATTGATCGGTATTGAGAATTGGATACGGTGATTCGTTCATATTTAAATTTTACAAATTTATTTCAATATATTAGTATTTTACAAATTAAGTTCAATTAACAATGAGACAATAGTGGAAGAACTCTCTTGGTCAACGATTTTCGTAACAAAGTTAATAACACTACCTTCGGAAAGTCTAATTAGATCGTCACCGGCGAACGAAACCACCGACGAACTATCTCCAGCGCGCTTAGTGACTCCAATTGCCCGTTCTTCCCCATCTACTACGAGATTTATCGTGACCTCGCCCACAGGTTTACCATTAGCATTAACCGAGCAGAGCGCCATTCGGAGAAGTGTACATGGAGCTGTCATGGTGTATCCCCCACATTTATTACTCGCTTTGGCACCGAACGAATATTCAGGGAGCCCCTCAACCAATGAGCCCCGCTTCTCAGCCCAAACTGTTATCACACGTTTTTGCGTTTTCATTGTTTTTAGCAATCCGGCAAGCCCCCCGATAGAGGTATGGGCCTCAGCACGAATCTTTTCAGCGGTCTCCTCAAGCGCTTTGGTCGTGGCTCTACGAGCATGTTTCAGTTTATCAGAAACTTCAGTTATTTTACCGTCTAGTTCGGTAAGTGCCGCTTCTCTGCTGAGAGAGTCCTCTAAGCGCAACGCATCATAAGCCTCCATAATGGTCGCCTGGTGACCTTCTAGGGCTTTACCAACACCCGACCGGGCATCTTTTTGAAATTAGCTTATTTTTCCGTCTAGTTCGGCAACCGCCGCTTCTCTGATGAGAGAGTCCTCCGAGCGCAACACCTCATAAGCCTTCGCAAGGGCCGCCTGGTGGTCTTCTCGGACGTTCTCAATACCCGTTCGTACCCCCTCAACCCCCAACCGAGCTTCCTTTCGAAATTCGGTTATTTTTTCATATAGGTCAGTAAGTGCCGCTTCTCTGTTGAGAGAGTCCTCTGAGCGTAACGCCCCATAGGCCTCCGCAATGGCCTCCTTGTGGTCTTCTCGGACCCCCTCAACCCCCGACCTGGTCTCTTTCAGAAATTCGGCTATTTTTTCGTCTAGTTCAGTAAGTGTCGCTTCTTTGTTGAGAGAGTCCCCTAAGCGCAACGCATCATAAGCCCCCGCAATGGCCTCCGCAAGGTTCACCTGGTGGTCTTCTCGGACTTTATCAATACCCGACCGTGTCTCTTTTCGAAATTTGGTTATTTTTTTGTCTAGTTCAGTAAGTGCCGCTTCTCTGATGAGAGAGTCTTCCGAGCGCAACACCTCATAAGCCTTCGCAAGGGCCGCCTGGTTGTCTTCTCTTGCTTTCTCAATACCCGACCTGGCCACTTTTCGAAATTTGGTTATTTGTTTTCCTAGTTCGGTAAGTGCCGCTTCTCTCTGATGAGAGTCCTCTGAGCGCAGCGCATCATAAGCCTCCGTAAGGTCCGCCAGGCGGTCTTCTCGGACTCCCTCAATACCCAACCGGGTCTCCTTTCGAAATTCGATTATTTTTCCGTCTAATTCAGTAAGTGTCGCTTCTCTGGTGAGAGAGTCCTCTAAGCGCAACACCTCATAAGCCTCCGTAAGGTCCGCCTGCTGGTTTTCTCGGACTTTATCAATCCCCAACCGGGCCTCTTTTCGAAATTTGGTTATTTTTTCACCTAGTTCGTTTAGTTCCGTATGCGTTTCTTCACGACTTTGTGTATTCACAACCAGTGCATATTCTCTAAGTTGTGATAGTAGACTCTTGTGAATCTCGTCCGTGGCCATCGATATAGTTCTATTGATCAAGTCCTTTGTTTTTTGGGTAGTTAAAAAGTTGCCCTCTGTCGGGATGAATCCCCCTTCTGCCGATTCCAAATTCTTTGAATTTATATTTGTCACCCAATCGGAAGAACTACCTGGTCCGTATATACTCATTTTTAATAATGTTGATAATATATAAATTACGAACATGCGTTTAATTCTAAATAATTTTCTTAATTTTTTGCAAAATTATTAATTAATTTGAAATTTCTAGGACGACCGAAATCGGGTAATCGTTCTTCAACTCTCGCCCTTTATCATCAAGAATAGAAATCTTCAACTCGTGGATGTGTCCCGATTCCAAAACTTTCATCTCGGGGTGTGGGAAGTCTAAGGTCACAGTCTCGCCATAGAAACAGTGGCTGGCGGGCACAGTTTTCAATAATGTGCTGGGGGATCCGTCTACCGTGTTGTACGATGTGTTCACCAGATCAAGGTGCACCCCGAGAGTTTTCGTGAAGGCGAAGTTTACTGGGGTATCGCCGCGGTGATAACCCTCGGTGAAGACAGAGGTCCCCGGGACCAGTCGCCCTTCATCCTCGTTGTAATGGGGTTCATATTTAAATCCTAACATTGAGGCCAACCCCGGAGTGATCTCTAATTTTTTATCAACGTCCAATGTCGTAATCCCCGTGGCTTTTGAGATTTCGAGAGTGACACTACTATGTATATCCCTTGCGATGAAAGCTTTGACATCTCTGACACCCCAAAGGCCAGGACGTAATGCGACAGCTGATTCCCCAAAAGCTACGGGCATGATAGCCTCTACCCGTTCTATTCCTTTGATATCCTTGTACATTTCAATGTTTTTCCACCCAACCGTGAAGGTGATTGATCTAAGGCCTACCCGGCGTTTTCCGCAGCAGTTGTCTATTAATTTTTGAAGTTCACAACTCTCTTTTTGAACATTAGTGATAGTAGCAAACATAATAATATCTTTCAATGGATACCAAAGCATTTAGCTTTAACTATAATGTAAAGTACGCGGTCGGAGGTAAATACACGCAACAAGACGTTGTTAACCGCCTTGTACACCCAACCGTAACGGTTAGACCGGACAGCGGCTTTGCCACCAATTTTCCTAACATCTTTGAACAATATAGGCTGCCCAAGATTACTACGATGGAGGCGGTAAACGGGTGGAAAGCAACACCGATGCAGTTTTGGCAGAACCAAATAAATTTCGCTGTATGGTGCGCAACAGCCGGGTGTGGAGTTTCATATAAAGACCATCTGACATCCAAGAATGTCATGCTCCGAAGTGTCTACAACTTTGATGCGTATTATACTATTAGGAGGATTCTCAAAGAACTAGGTATTTCACTACCTCAAGACGACGCTTGGGATCCCATTTCCAACGCATACGACCGTATGGCGTTTGAAAGACTGTGTAACGAATTTAACGTTTCAAAAGACGCGGACTGGAGACAGAAAGCATTTCCTGGCCTCGGCGACGTTCTCATTCGGGGCCAGTCCGGGAATTGGACGCAGACTGATTTTAGACGCGATCACTCCGGTGACTACATCGTCAGTCGGAACGCCGGGAATTTTGACCCCGTGATGATGACTTTCGGGCCGGAAGTGTCTGGAGGTCGGCACTGTGGCGTGTTTTCTTGTAAAATGTTACCTCCGAAACGGGCTCACGTCGATTACATACAGCAGGCTGCTGAGGTTCAGAACGCGTGGGGTAAATTTATGTTAGATACGGGTCTAGGGTTCACGCAGGCCGGGGTTACTCGCGTCAACGACTCCATTCGCACGTACGTCTGGGCCATCCTCGGCGCACAGAAGCAAACTCGCAGTTCTATACTGGGCACGGGAACAGCGTTTGATGCACAAAAACAATTCTTGGCACTTGTAGAGGACGCCATCACAGCTAGGGTGGACCTGGAGAAGGCGATCCAGAATTATCAAGACAAAGACGTTTTGCAGAATGCCAGCACCCCCACCAGTAGACTATGTATTTGGAATAGGTCTTTATATGGCGCCGAGCAATATGATACTACGAGACGACCCGGTTGACGGTTACAATAATCAGATCGTAATCGCCACCGCCAATCAAAAAATCGGCCACAACGGTAACGTGAACACGGATATCATCAAGCGCACCCCCAACATGATCGGGTTCAACAGTGGAATTTAACCGATAATAAAACACAAAATGGATACACCTCCCCCAATTCGTAAATTGAACCCAGTACCCCAATTCGTAAATTGGATGCACCATCGAGTTCCATCAACAGACCAATCGCGATTGGAGAAACACCAATCATCAACACCAATCGCAGATTGGGTGAAATTGGAAGCACAACACACGAGGAGGAGAAATTAGGGCTCGTCATAGCCCTCGTGGCGATCGGATTATTTACGCTTTGGTTGTAGGAACTCTCTGGCAGAGAATAATAGGAGACCGGCGATTGCCACGATTAAAGCCCAAGTATTATTGGCGAGCCATCCGGCCGTTTTTGATAATATAGATAACAAGAAGGAGAGGAGACCCCCGATCAACCCAGGCAGCGCGGCAGCCAACTTTCCTGCTAATTTAGCCAGGAGATTGGCGAGGGCTTTTAGTTGTTTTTTTATCCATTCTTTTGCCCCACCGGATGGAGCTGGTGCTGGTGCTGGTGCTGGTGCTGGTGCTGGTGCTGGAGCTGGTGCTGGAGCTGGTGCTGGTGCAGCACCAGCATTGACAGCTACAAATAGAGACGATATAGATAGAATTAGGATCGATATAATCATGCTGAAAGCCGCGATGACGGTTATTATCGTGACGCCCTTCTCTCTGAACAGAGTGCGAATACGCGCACCGAGTGTAGTGTCCTCGTGCAGGACCCTCGAGATTGTTTCGCGGCTCCGACTTAATTGACCGGAAAGCGTCTCACGGTTAGTCGAGGCAGCCTCCAATCGAGCTTCTCTTTCGTCACGCAACGACCGCAGGAGTTTGTTGATCCGCTCGGTAGATTCTCTATCGCCCCGTGCTTCCTTTATTTTTCTTTCTTCTAGAGCGATATGTTTGTCCAGCGCTGAGAGTTTGGAGAGGTTATTGACTAGTTCGCCCCGAGTTGTTTGCAGAACCTTATCGAGTCCCCGGAGTTCGCGAAGAGGTAACGGTGGGTCAAACTTCGTGCCGTTTATTTCGTTGACCGTGGTTGCAATCGTGTTAATAACGTCGGTGGCTACGCGAGGGATCTCGCTGAGCTCGATCGTTTCTATAGTGGCGGCCGTCTTTCGCCAGCGTTTTGTCGGTAGCCTGAAAGGTTTTTATCATTTTTGTAGGCAGCGGCGCCCGAATGTCGTCGAGCACTCCGAGAGCTCGAGCGAGGAGTGCTCCATATCGCTTCAATGAAGAGGGGCTGAGGAACTTGTTTGGGTGGTTCTTGTACGTCAGCAACTTCCAGGTCTTGCCCCATTTAACCCACAGGTCTCCTCTTTTAGTGCTGCGGAACTCCAACGGGGCATAGATGCGCGTTTAGACACTATACTCTCCCACCGTTTCACCGGAGTTTGCGTTTCCTCGATAGACGCCAGCTCATTCTTGGAGATCACCTCAGGAATCTTGGCACCGCCCGCCCATGTCGGAGTTTTGGATTTGGCCTCCCACGTTTCGAAATGTGTACTCGCCTCGGGTGGGTGCTCTATGAAGGACGTTTCGTCCTCATCATCGAGCATATTATCGAAGTAGTCATCAACGTTCACGCCCTCTCCGTGGCTATATGGATCGATATCATCAACATAATCATCATCATCGAGGTAATCGTCTCGGTCGCCCGTAGTGCGATCGAATTCGTCCATGCCAATATTGAGACCAGCCATCTTTAATAATTATTATTATATTAAAGACAAAACAATACAGGTTTAATAGTTTCAATAAAATTAATTATGTCTTCGAGTCAATACGGTCGCAAACTCAATCCATACCGCAGACTGCGTGAGCCCCTCGGGGCAAAAGGCGTGAGACAGAGTGTCGTTATTACGAACAACCCATCGACGATCGACCAGAACCAGCAGCTCTTAGTCCGCTTCCCCAACCTCGGAACTCACGACGGCATTGTTCCGGGTACTGTTCGCCTCGCTTTCACTATTTCGCTAACGTCGACGGACGTGGACCGAACCGTCGTTCAGAACCTGGGTCGCGCCATAGTCAAGAAGACTATGATAAAGATTTCTGGTAATGAGGTGATGTCGATCGATGACAGCGACGTCTACCATTGCTACCAGGACCTGTGGAAGACGGCGCAAGAGTGCGAAAATGCGGTCTATCAGAGTATTGACACCAGCCGAAATAGGAACGTAACCAGACTTAGAATCGGGGCTGGTGACAAGTCAGATAACAACGCGAGTGACAACGCGGTCGCGGGCGCTTACGGTAACCGCATCTACATCCCGCTCGACTTTGAGTTGCTAGAGAGTCACATGCCCTACTATCAGAGTGCTTTGGCCGACCGCCTCGAATACGAACTAACGTTCAACGACTACGGCCGAGTTCTCATAACCACCGACATGTTATCGACGTATACGAACGACAATGTGTCGCTGGAGTACGACATGGTCACGATGCCCGAACTCGCGCGATTGATCAGAACCCAGTACGCCGGGCGCGTTGCCATACTTTACGACCGAGTTCTTCGCCATCGCAAGATGCCGAAAGACAAAAGCGACACATTGTGGAATATTAATGTCAACGTACCAGCCCGCTCGATGAAAGGTATACTGATGCTGTTTGAGGATGCTCGGTTCGCGTTCGGTGCTAGAAAAACCGACAATTCTATAACCCCAAAATCACGAAGGTAGAGGTGACGATCGAGGGAGTCCCCAATCAACTCTACAGCGCGGGTCTTCGCGCGCACCAGCAGTGGGATGAAGTAAGAAAGCAGTTTGCTGCCGGCTCTAAGCGCTCTCCGGAGGTTGCAGCTGTTGCCAAAGACCTGCAGCTCTCGGCCGTTTCCCTCGCGGAGTTCCTGAATACCAAATACACGTTATGGCTAGACATGCGAGCCAGCGACGATGACCAAATACACGGTAGCGGACGCCAAGTTGAGAACGCTAGTGAGGGTGTGACGATCCAGATAACCAAAGAGGCGGACGGAGCCGGGCCATTGAACGTGTACTGATATATAATTACAGACGCACAACTGAACATCGAAGATGGCCGATACGTATCAGCGATCTACTAAATCTAACGATTTATTAATAAAAAAATCATCTAACGATTTATTAATACATAATTCTAAAGAATTAATTAAGAAATCTAGCAATCAACACCAATTCACGATTGGAGATGCCCACTCTGCCATAATATGTGGGCAGACAGGATGTGGAAAAACGGTTTTCATCCTCGACTTGCTCGAGGAGTCCTAACGCGATGCCTTTCGTCACATTGTGATCCTATGTCGCACTGTGCTGCACAACGATACTTATCAGCGGCGCCCGTGGATATGGACCGACCCTGAGATATACGTTATTGACCCCGGTGATAGGCTTCACGATTGGTTGCGTGGTTTATACCAAAGATTCCAGGGTGAGCCCACCCTATATGTGATTGACGATTGCTCGCCAAGGCGGCGATGACAAAAAGAAGGACATGCTCTCAGAGCTCGCATTTTCTGGCCGCCATGCGAGGCAAAGCGTATGGATCTCCACTCAAAAATACAACGCCGTCCTCAAGGATCTGCGCGAGCAAACGAAATGGGTCGCCCTTTTTCACTGCAAGGACCGAGACTCATTCGATGACTGTCTTCGAGAGAATGACGTTATCCCAACGCGCGAGGAGCACCTGGAGGTTCGACAGATGCTTTCCGAAACTAAGCACGCCAAGCTTCTGCTAAAGACTGATCAACCAACTGCTTATAAAGTTATCAATTAATTAATAATTAATAATTTTGAAAAAATTAGGAAAATTATAAAATTAGGAAAATTGCAAAGTAATAAGCTATTGCAATGCTTAACAATGCTTAGCAATTACTGAACAATGCTGAACAAATACTGAACAAATGCTGAACAAATGCTTAACAATGGTTAACAATGTTAACAATTTGGTGCTCCGCTGCGAGCTTTGTTGCGAGCATAATGGTGATCATAAGTATCGGGTGGTGCGCTTGGCAATATGTTAAAGTAATGAGACTTGTTAGAATAGTTAAATTACTAATTTTGAAAAAATTAAGAAAAATGAACTGCGACGAACTTCTCGATCAGCTAATGGAAGAAACCTCAACTCCGACTGCCAACATTCTGAAAGATAATGATCCGACAGAGCAATCGGGATCAACTCCAACTCCAACGGCAGTTGGTATTGGGTTGAGTGCAACGACTCCGAATGAAAATGCGGCGCGACGCGAGCGTCTAGCTGCGCTGGTTGCTGGGGGACAATCGGAGCATTATCTCGGTAGGCGTCTCTCAGTTTGTCAGGTGGATAAGATGTCAGATGCGGAGATTGATAAAATGTATGCGCGATACGAATCCAATTGGGAGCAGAGATGACAAAAAACTCTTGGATCGGCGGCTATTCATTTGTACGCTACCGCCGTTAGTATACTTTCTCCCTGTACCAAACCACCGAAGGGTTGATTCACGATCTAGAGACTGACCCTTTTATAGGACAAACTCTTAGAACGGCATGCTGCTCAATTTATCACAAGTTTGGAATGTACTTAGCTCCACTGACAACCGCGTTGACCACGGGTAAACACTGTCAATTTGGACATATATGCCCACGAACTATAAGCTCTAATATTAATATTATAAATGATGACACAAGACACACCCACGAGAGTGACGGAGTTGAACCAGATTGTTCCAACACAATCGAACCCGAGTGTTACTCCGCCACTGGATGACATACCGCATATAAAAATCCCAAAAGACAGGCAGCTGGGCGGGCGGCGGCTGCCACCCGAAAAGTTAAACAAGATAAAATACTCGCCGAGCTTCGAGAGGCTAAACAGTCGTTGCAATCGGGGACGGAGACAGCAAAACATCTGAAGACAGAGCAATCGGGTTCAACTTCAATCCCAATTCACGAATTAGAAGCACACCCAAATTCTTTGAATTTGTCACCCAATACCAACTCCAATTCACGAATTGGGGGTTGGAGTTGGACTGAACCCCAATTCACGAATGGGAGTTGGTTTGTTGGTGGTGGTCTGGCAGTTTTTGGTGCCCTGTGCGTGTGGAAATACCCCCTATTACACCAATCCCGATTGGAAAAACAACCAGCCAGTGTTCAGAAGAAAGTTACGAAACACCAATCATCAACAATGTTGAATTTGGATGCGCCCCATTTAAACATTGATCGCGACCCCTTTTATATGCAATAATTATAACAATGGCTGAACAAGATGGTAAAATGATAGTGAATGCGCTTTATCACGCCGTGGTGATATCGGGTCTCAGTATCGTGTATGCTCGAGCAGGAAAGATGGTCTTAGGAGGGCCCGCTCCCAAATTGGACTTTACTGTGAGAGACATAGGGCTAATATATGGAAATAAATGGCTTCGATCGGAATAATGATAGGTCGTGCACTTGTAAACGCATTGGCGTTCAGCGGTAGCAACTTTATATTCTCGAAAATAGGAAAATCGGACGTGGATGAGGAGCGCAAGCGTCACGATTTAGCTGTAGAACAACTCAATAGCGCAAAGGAAGCGTGGTCGAAAAAACGAACCGCCCATCTGGACTGGGTCAACGAAGAGCTGCGCCGTGAGAATCACGCCGCGCAAACTTTCCATAACGTTGAAGAAGCCAACCGCGAGTACGCGCTGGCATATCCACAGAAAAGTCTCGATCCAATGGATCGCGAGCCACAACTTTCAGATTTCTATGTACCGTCAGAGGCCAAAAAGACCGCGAGATCGCGTTCATCGTCGTGGGAATGGGTGTGGTGGGGCTCGTCGGCTACTATATAAAATAATTAATTAATTAAAACAATTTTTTTTTTATAAAAATATATATATAGAACGATGTTAGTTGACGAACTTTATTACGTTATGATCGATGTAGGCTACACTGCCCAAAAACATCGTTTACCTGGTGCAAAGAGTATGATTCGTCTGGCCCGAGATTCTGTCGAGACGTGGCGCGAGGACGAAAAAGCGGCCACCCTTTTCGCAAAGCGGATATTAGATGAATTAGATTCCCCAGAATTCCCTCTCCTGTTCCAACCCAAACGCGATTGGGGCTGCAGCGAAACTTCCAACAAAGGTTTATTATTAACGACGCAGTTACCGGACGAACTGGCGAGGGCATGTTGGAGATTGTCCGATATATTAGAATCCTTCGCATACGATGAACACGCGCAAACTTGATACCAAACCCTCGGTTCGCTTAGCGCGAAAGCTGTCGAATACATACTATAGCCCACGTGGCTACTGGAAGGGACTCGCGGCCATCAAGAAGCTCGCGGCGGCGACCAAGGTTTCAGAAAACGCAGTCAAGGAATGGCTCAAGAAGCAGGCCATCTGGCAGATCTATTTACCAGCGCCTCACAATATTCCGCGCCAGAAATTCGACGTGCCGGTGCCGAACCAAGTTCACCAAGCGGATCTCCTGTTTCTACCTCACGATCGCGTCGGTCGCAAGACGTACAAGTACGCACTGACAATCGTTGACGTAGCGAGTCGTTATAAGGGGGCTGAGCCGTTGGTCACTAAAGAGTCTAAGGAAGTGGCCGAGGCTCTTTCCCGAATATATAAGAAGAGTCCTCTCAAATGGCCGAATCTTCTCCAGGTAGATCCCGGCCGCGAGTTCATGGGCGCGGTCTCTCATCTATTGTCTAAGCACAAAGTTTCTATCAGACGCGGCCGCGTCAACATCCACCGGGACCAGGGGATCATGGAACGCTTCAATCGAACCCTGGCTGAGAGACTGTTCGGACACCAATATGCCAAAGAACTTGTAGACCCTCATTCGCGATCGACCGAGTGGGTGGCCAGACTGCCTGCCGTGGTCTCCGCACTGAACGGAGAGGTGACCAGATTGATAGGTAAGAAGCCCGTAGATACCATCAAGTTTAAAAGGGTGACGAGCAAGCCCTCTGCCGTCTCGCGCGGGCGACCCGTTGGTTTAGAGGAGCAGCCGCTTCCATCGGATGTTGACGTCCGGTACCTCTATCAACCGGGAGAGCTCGAAGGTGGCAGCCGCCGCGCGACGGATCCTGTGTGGTCTCTCAATGTATATCATCTAGATAGATCTATTACCAAACCTGATGAGCCCGTGCTCTACTATTTGAATTATGGGCCATCTCGCGGTTTTCTTCGCGAAGAACTTCTTATGGTACCTTCTGACACCCAGCTACCCCCGATTACTTAAATCAAGAGAGGTTCTGTATGTATTCCGTCTGGTAACATGCGTCTTTTATCGTAGTACGCCGAGAGTCCTAATTTTTGTTGATAGTACGTTTTCATAACTCCGTCTTTCATTTTAAATCCTCTATTTTGTGCTACATCTATAATGTGTTTTCCATCTTCTGTAGTTTCACTTAGTACTCGTTTATATCTATCCCAATTTAAATTGTTAGTTCTCTTGGACATTCCTTTCGCAGAGTTTTTATTAATTTTAATTTGTTCCACATTTAATTCAAATGACTTATTTTTAGTGGAATTAAATTTTTCTACGAGATAATACTTACTAGATAACGCTATCGCCCTATCTCCGCTGAATTCCATTTTGAAAAGTCCTGGCTCTCTTTCGCTCCATTTATCCCAAGCCAACCATTTCTTTTTTTCTTTTTCAAACTCGTCTAGTAAGTTAGTTCTAATCAATTCCTCTATCGTTTTTCCACTAACTCCTATATACATACTATCCGTGTCCATCTGCATTAATTCAAAGTCTTCTCTTTTTACGTATTTGTCTAGAAATTCGTAGTAAAATTACAACATTCTCAATTTAGCTAGTTGATAAACCGCTATTCCACTGTGGAAGGGGCTCTTTACTGCACACCGGGGTTTTCGGGAAGATATTTCGTACGCATCTCCTATCTCTTCCAAATCGTCAAAGAATGCAGATCTTAACGCTTTGTCAACACAGATTTCATCTTGTGTATATGTCGTATTTAAATGTCTCTCTTTTGCCTCTATCATTTTTCCACAACACGAATTGCCTAATAATTTCATTATATCCGCTACTGGTTTCTTATTTGGTTCTACATCGCCTGTTCGTCTTGCGGCTGTAACTTCTTTTGCGAACCATTCGAAGGGTTTACCACTAATATAATCTATAACACGATGAACTCCCGTTATTTCTAGGCCGTGTTTTAAATACCATTTCAACAGTGGCGCGTACAGCAATACTTTTGTGGCCGACATAGATCCCACCAATTTTCTTCCATTTCCTCTAGTTCTTCCAGTATCTTCCAAATATTTTATCATGTGTTCTGGAACCTCATCAACATCTACTTCTCTGTTTATAAATATTGGGGACATTTCAGAAAAACAAAATTATCTTTTAAGTTGTGTGGAACTTTTCTATATCCACCTCCGCAAACCCAAACCAGTCTCCAGATAAAACTCTTTTACAAAACTTTTTAATAAATTTAGGATTATGTGGGGTATCTATATGGTGTATAGTTTCTCTCCCACACGGCATATCTTTATTTAACGTAGATAAATATAACGCGTTTGCATCATACCCCAAAATAGCCTTGCAAGGTTTGTTAATTCCATTTGATCCAAATGAGGAATTAGATCTAATATTTGAAACACCGGCTTCTGCATAGCGTGTAATTACGATTGATGGACCCCCGACTAGAGCGTCTTTCATAATTTCGTATGTTTCTTCTTTTGGTGCATATAGAGCTCTCTCCGGTATAACCACCTTTATATATTTTTGTTCTTTAATGGTTCCTCTCAATAAATATTGTATAGCCACACCCGGTAGTGTTACCGCATCTTTGAAAATATCCACACCTCTGTGTTTATAAAATTCACACATTTTTTTCCACCGCTTCTAGGAACGGTGCTACATCTAAATCGTTATAATATTTCAACCAATCTCTGAAAGTATTCATATTCTTTTCTTCGAAAATTCTACGACATTTACTTAATTCTGTTTCATCTAGTAACATTTTCCCCGATAGTTTAGAATACCAATTCTCTATATCAGGCAGTCCTGGGTAATCAAGTTTGTCTGGAGAATCGAACCACTCGTAAGGAAAGAAAGATTTCTGTCCTTTGCAGTCGTAGGCTTTTATCCAACTATCGTAACTTACACCCGGTCCTAGGTAAAGTATTACATCAAGAAATCTAAACTCCGGAGTAAATATAAATATTGTCGCGTTTGCCCGTTTTCCGACCATTACTTTCTTTGTTGTTGCAGATAGTTCACCTACTAAATATTTCTTTATTAAGTTTATATCGTACTTACTGCTGTTAAAACCTATAACCGGCACTTGCTCTATCCACTGTTCGATCTTGGCGATTTGGTTTTTATGTAAATGTTCTGTATTAAACTCATATCTCAACCATACTTCTTCTCTTATAGATTTTCCCCTGACTTTCAAATCTTCTACGAATTTTTCTATAAGTTTTGCAGGATCTTTATCACAAATATGAGTTACTGTTCCTGAGAAATTATCTCCTATACTAACGCTTACCGGAACGTGCTCAGCTTCGTACTCAAAACTATTACCGGTAGTTTCAACTTCTGGCTGGAGATACGCCTCAAAATCGTATACTATCTGATATGGATAAAGAGTAGTGTCGCAACCGATCTTTATATCTTTACCCGTTCTTCGAAATTCGCATTCCCACATAACTACTAGGTTGAATTCTTTACTTTTTCTAATAACTTTATCTCTTCTCATTGTGGATGCGCGTTCTTCTTTTTTATGCTTTGCATGAATCTCACACCCGTGCCAGTAACAGCCGTGATATTGATATACGGTATTGGTTTCTGGACAGTATCCATCTAATGGAGCTCCTAAAATCCATCTTTCACCCCCGTGTCCGCACTGTTCGTGGTGAATGTGAATTCCTCCCTCTTTTCCACAGAATACATCCAATCGATCGCCCCATAACTGTTAGAACTTTTGGGTAAAACGCTTTCTCGAACGACGAACGCGGGCGCTCTAAAATAATTACCATCACATACTATTTTTGTCTCACCTTTCATACATGTTGGTCCGTGTCTCTTCATATTACTCGCTTTTGTGAATCTCTGTTTACAATTATTGCAGGCGTAAGTTTTAGATAGGTTTTTAAGGTTTTTTGTTTTTTATCAGAAATGCGTGATTATTAAACAGTCCTAGTGTCATTGGTTTATTACCTATTTCATTATAGTGCGCTGGTACCTTTCTCAACCACCATACGTTATATTTGGTCGGTTGATATACTTCTATACCTACCTTAAAAACCTCTTCAACCTTTTTTAGATCTGAAAAAGGAATTGGTGAAACAACATTACTACCGAAATATTGCTTACTAAGTTCTTCCGCTTTTCTGTACATCTGTCAGGTCTGATATTTTGATCAAGGTGCATAGCTAGACACCTGAAACAGACAAAGATCGTCATTATACTTATCTAAAGAATACATACCTTTTCTATTCCTCAACCATTCTGGAAGTTCTCCTCCTGCTGCTTCTTTGGATTGTAGTCCCAAATCTATTCCCCTACTACCCTGTATTAGCTTTACAAAAACCTCTTCCCATCTTACAAACTTCCACTTTGTATTTGGTCTGTCTATTTTATCGGACATTATTCGTGTTTGCTCCTTATCTGACAGCCATTTTTTAACGGTTTTCATTGATGATAGTGGTTCGCTACCACCGAGATTTTTGTGAAATATTAGAGTTTTAGGTTTTCCATTTTTAGTTTCCTCCATATGTTCTAGCTTGTAAGAATATGAATATCTCAAATAAAAATTTGTTGTTAGATACGGAGCGAGTTTATCGGACATGCGTTCGGACTCGTTGATGTCAATGTTTTTACGAAAGGATAATGTAACTACCCGTCTTCCATTTTCTACCTTTTCCAATTTTTCATCGTGAGCCCCCATATTTCTTTATACCTTTTTCCACTATCGCGCGAACTATAGATTTTTTCTTATTATTTGGTATTGTGCGTCTAATTTGTCTCAAATTATTGGTGCTTGAAGGTAATTCTTTAGAATTAATTACACTAGCCCTTAACCCCGCAATACTTTCTTTTTGAATTCTGTTACCAACTTCCTCTGCTAGTGAGAGGTCTTTAAAGGTTCCTCGTTTGTGGGCGCGGGTAAACCGCTTCATAAACGCCTCATTCTTTGTGGACTTTATCAGCTTTGTCAACCCCCTAACTCTCAACCGTTTACCATAAGTAATCCCTAGAGATTCGGCTTCTCTTCTCAAACTTTCTATTTCTGGCGTTATCATATTTTCTGTATATATAACCTATGAAATTTATCTGTTCAATTGGACGTGAAAACATTAAGTTTTTTTCACGTCCAATTGAATATAAACATATACATATACATATACATATATAATGGAGTGTGAGACTTGTTATTAAGACTATCTACGAAGGCATCTAGCGAGACGTAGAAAGTTTCCTTGTGCCCCCCCACAATTTCAATGCCCCAGATGCCCTTGTAAATTCGTTAGTGCCCAAACTCTTTGTAGACATAAGCAACTACGCTGTCAGGTGGCTAAAGGTGAACGTGGTAGACTAGAGCTGGTAGAATTAGTTGCTGATCTACGGAATCAATTAGCTATATTGGAGGAGGAAAATGCCGTGTTGAAAAATAAACATGATGTATTTATGACAACGAGACAAAAATAAATCCTTTTTATTAGTATAGTTTTATATGTTCAATTGGACGTGAAAAATACATGATGTATTTATGACACCAATTTTGGATTTTTCGGGGGTGGTGGGGGACAATTTCCTCGTTAACCAATTTTTTGATTTTTAGGGGGTGGTGGGGGTAGTATATAGGGTGGAAATGATACCACCGTAGGTGGTATCATTTTTGACTCCCAATATTTTTACTACTACATGTACCCCCA
>CM055265.1:203778600-203899724 GCA_029237695.1 Conchocele bisecta | reverse complement strand
TACATGTACCCCCATGTGCAGCACTGCTTCTGAATAGTCACCAGTCAGTAATTACCTAATGTTTCAGTCAATGTCACCCACCGGACCCCCCCCCCCCCACATCCACTTGCCCCGGAAATAGCCGTGAACGTTGACCCTTTCAACACTACAGACCTGTATACATTTTTTCACCAAGAGTGTAGATCCAGATGAGCCGGCTCGTTACACGCATGGATTATTTTATGTTCATTTATAGATGTCCATTCATTAGTATATGGGTGTTTTTCAAAAATCAGAAGAAAACAATCCGAACAATTATCACAATTATCAAAATAATCACAAAAAATGCACATCGGGTTCTACTCTATGAACACATATACAGGTCTGTAGTGTTGAGAGGGTTAGGAAATTGGGCCCGATTTTTCTTCTAAACTAGACCAAGAACTGCCATCTTGTGAAGTCTGATCTGTGTGTGCTAGTTTTCCCATTGCCAAATGGTCAGACTATGAACCCGGCTTATCCTATATAAGTTGAATGGATGCTTTGCTATCTGACTTGACCTTATACATGTAGCTATAATGGGAAATACTACACACTGCCACTATCAGTTACCAGATGGTCCCTTGAGGTGTGTAGGCAAGGAAAGTAGTCCCTGAAAAGTGGTTGCTGGGTAATTAGCAGTGGTCAGTGGTTCTGCAGTCTGTTATCTCTTAATGGCCAGTTTTATAGCCTCGCACAGTGGGTGGTCACTGTGGCAAAAAGCGGTTGGATTCTATGAAATTATTTTAAATGGAGAATTCACATCATGGATTTACCTGGAATTATGAAGGGAGACAGGAAGCGCAAGTCAACCTTCTTCAAGAGAAGAGGAAAATCTGTAACCAGCAGTGGCAAATCTGCTGCCGTTTCATTGGGCAATTTTGGAGATCAGGATGAGCCACCTTCGACAGTAGCACCGTCAACATCAGAACAATGTCAACAACTACCTATAGCAAGTTCTGGACCAGTTCAAAATCTGAGACATAGGAAAACAGGACACTTACCGAAACAGCCTGTGTCTGATGGCATGCCTATCATCAACAACTACAAGTTGGTCGATATGATGAATTCCAGCTATCAACTGCACGAGGAGCAGCAACCGACTTGTCCTGGGCCTCAGCTGGAGATAGCGTCTGAAATAAAGCAGGGAATGGCATGGAGATTTGCATTCCATTGCAAAGGGTGCCACTTTAAATTACCTGAATATAAACTGTTCAGAGAGATAATCGAGAAAACTCGCAAACCTGGACCAAATCCTGCCCTGATACGATCTACATTAAGTTTTACTGGACATGCCAATGGGGCCGAGGCGGACGCGGATACTCATGGCAGGCCTAGACATACCACCGCCCATTGCAACATCAATGCAGAAGACGGCTAACAAGGTCGCAGGGCAAGTAACACAATTAGCAAGAGAGGATATGACTAGCAGGCTGGATGAAGTTAAGGTAGCCAACCAAGCCAGGGGGGACAATCAGCCTAATCTCATTGATGTTAGTGTGGATGAAAGGTACAATGCCATCGGATTTGGATCGACAAAGAAACCGGGACAATGAGCATCACAGGCATACAGCATAGCGATCGAGAAGAATACTGAAAAAGAGTATATTGCGGCAATGGCTGTAGAGAATAAGTTGTGCTGGACTGGAGCATGGCTCAAAGGGGAAGGCTATGATGTGCAGTGACCCGGCGGGCACGAGTGTTGTACTTCCAACCTAGCGGCTGTGGCACCGCATTCAGAATACGAGATGGGTAAGGCAATGGCAGATGACATTTTCATGAAGGGCACTATGCAATAAAAGACGGACATGCGCGAAGTGCCATGGGGTTCAACGACTTCTGCTCATCACTTATTCCCAAATAGCAGGTGACGCGGATGGCGGACACAATCCACCTGAGCAGCGCGCAGTTCAAGCGCTGCAATGATGCCGAATTCAGCAGAGGAATGTTTGGAGATGCCAGGACGAAGGAGATCTACAAGTTCAGACGGTTGATACTGAGCAAGGACATCAAAGCCAGATGCAATGCCATATGCAAGGAGCTTTAGGAAATGTCAAATGACGATATGATGAAGGTAAGTACCTGCATGATACCCCGGATCGTAGATGACACTGTATCTTGCTACGGCGACGACCACTCCAAATGTGCTCCGGACTCCGTCGTTTGCGCTGGCGATGAAACCGACAACTGGTGGGCACGTTCGAAGTTTCTGGGCCCAAATCAGCTGCCACCACTGCAAATGAATGGAAGTGACAGTCAGCTGATGAGAGATATACTTAAAATGAGGCTGAGCGAACAGGCATTCAAAATGACACGATAAGGCTACACAAAGCAGAAGAATGAAGCATTCAACCGATCATGTGGAGTAAACATGCCGAATAATGTAAACTATTCGCGGAATTTCACAGCGAGGGTATCATCAACAATACTGAAATATAATTGTGGCATTGCAGACTCTATATGACAAAGGCGGAGTCGCATGTCGGGAGGGGTCGACTTCTCTGCAAGTGCAAACACTGCATTGAACCGTCTGAGCACCGAGTACAACTTTCAAATAGACGATAGTAAGTGGCCAGAAGTTATTCGAAGGTGTCATATGAAAAGAGGCTACGTGGAGAAGGCACATTTCCAGTACAAGCAAGATGGGAGGATCGCGGACTACAGGAAAGGACAACTAGACGATGTGGACCACAGTTACTCCAAAGGACAGAAGTTGCCACAGGACCAGGATCAGATACCGTCAACATCAGGAGATTTCTAGGGGATTCCATGACTATCAGACGGGATATTCCTTGTTGCATGGCTGACTGTATTATCTGCCTTGTACTTAGTACTAAGATAGAGACACGGTCAGTCAGGTAGCGGGGTATTTGTTTGTAAGGTAGTGGCTGTGTGGTTTTAACAAACATCGCCAGTCATTATCAGCAGACGATTACCCATACCCAAAAGCTGCAAATGGGATCCACAAACTGAAGATAACATTCAATGTCAGTAACAAAGAGGGCATTATGAAATTTGCAACCGGCCAGTGTAGACCCAGATGAGCTTGCGTCTTTCGACGACCAGAGTATAATAACCGAAATTTCTCGCTGGGTATGTACTGGTTGCAAACTCAATAAGGTACCTTTTCTACAATTGCATGTACAAAGTCGCTGCATGTTGTCTGTTTTTAACATGTTGTTAATTAATTATCTACTTACTACAACATCAAATTAACATAGGCAGTCCGGATAGGCGCAATGCCCGACACAACAGCCATTCTGGAAACACCATTTTCTTCCATTATTTGTGGCCTGAGTCACAGAGCTGAAATGTACTACATTAATACAAGGTTTATTATTGCACAAGTGGCTGCAATCTACAGTTGCAGCCACATGGATGTGACCCTGTGCTGCCATTAGTGCCACACTGTGGACATTTCTCTTATGCCACATGCCCGTCTCATGGTCACGGTATAAAAATACACCATAGCGACCCTTCTTCCATAATGGGCAAGTCCATAGCTGGCAGGTACCATTTTCGGCAACTACACTGTTCACAGCAATTTTTTATTCACTCCTAAACAAAAGGCATCCATCTTGATGATGTAACGGAACATGTACATACCCAGCTGTCAATCAGTGTTCTAGAACAACATTGAAACATTTCAATTTCTGCAAAAAATGAAAAAATGCCAAAATCCTGCAATAAAATGCATGGCAGTTGATAACTGCACATTTTGCGCTTTATAGGCAACAGGTTGTCCTATTCGCTACACCACGCTGCAAAGTAAAAATGTGCGTAATAGCATTTACAATTCGCGCACTAAAATGTAGAAACAATCTGCAGGGCATTGACATTCATACTTCGCTATATTGTTATTGATAGACTATATACTCCAATATGACACGAAAATATTATCACAAACTTATCACAAAATTCTAAGGTTACTCTCACACGAAGCAGAAAGTAAACAGAGCATCTTCAATATGGCGGCAGATGGATCACACATGACTAGCACGTAACATATATTTATAATGTGAGGGACCAGAATGTTTAAGTCTAACATCAGTCCAATTGTGACCCAGTTTATTTGTAGAGATGGAACAAAACGGGGAAAGAGACCTTAACATACAGAAAAACACACGCATCAACACTAGTCACAATATGCTCTGTACACGAGTCAATCTGATATACATGATGCACGATAGTTTTTGTATATGAAACTAGTTGGCAAGTGTATTATTACTTGGAAAACCTGATATTACAACTCAAACTTATAATATGAAATGCATATAAAGAGTAGTATCTTAGACTTTCTCCCTGTATGACTCCTAATCTTATGGGTAATCGTATAGCTTACTTAAATTTATGACAATATAAAATGCATACAGAGAGCATCATGTGACTTGCTCCCTGTATGGCATCTGAATTGTCTAGACTTAATAATAAAAATAACAAGTACACTTATATGCAGGACTCGGAAAGGAAAATGGTATGCACCAATGGACCTCTCTTACGTACCCCTAAATTATACGTAGATCTATTACTCGCCAACAGCTCAAAGCGACGAACCTGCTGCCACACTCAAAGCTCGACCTGACAAATGAATAACCACACATTAGTTACCTAGCTACGTGCATAATGTGCGAAATGATCCGAAAATTTATAATGAATGGATCATTTGCACTAAACCGTGTTGCAAACGTCAGTTAATAACTTAATAATATAGTGTTTAACATGTTTTATGTATATTAACTCATGCGCTTGAGCAAAGCTACATATTGTCACGACAAGTGTACGTAGCGGCGAAACATTACAATTAATCTAAACATAGAATTAGTCTGGTGAAACTAGAGGACGTATACCATTCATACATAGAGGTACGAATTAGTATGGGTATAGTGGGACGAAGTTACATAGGTACGAGTTGACTCGTAGGGTGAAACTGTGGGTCCGAACTGGGTGTGAATAAATTTACTTCGGTCCGAAGTATTAACAATCAAATAATATGGCTATAAACACATGTACAAGAAAGACTAGATATAGGTGAAACAAATAATACAATAATTACAATATGGGCAGGGTATGACGATCATAATTTACCATGTAGGAGAGATGGAGCTAATTTCAATAAATACATGTAGAAAAATTAGATCTAGATCTACAATAGTTTTCTTTAGTAAATTAAAATGACAATTTGTTCAACTTCTGTCGTCATTCACGAACAATAATTGTATTACATTTTCTGTAAATATATTTAAATGTATTTTCTGAAATTACGCAGATGTCCGGAAGGTAACGTTAGAAATCGGTGGTCCATTGTTTAGTGGTTGTTTACCTCACGATATTGTTTTGGTGATGTACATTATATATGACGGTTGGATGACCATACATAGGTTACTGAGATCTGCCTGTACACCACTTAAATGTGACGAGCATGTGTACTAAGTACTGAAACGAATAAGTCTGACCGTTACCCAGGTTCCCAACCTATAAGATATGTAAACTGTATTAAGTGTCAAAGTAAGTAAATCTGACCTTTCTTTCACAAAACCACGACCTATCAGTTATGGATGATAGTGGTGAGTTGCAAGCTAGGGTTGAAAAGTTGGAAAGGCGGTTGATGGAGTTTTATGTAAGATGAGAATGCTGAAAAGGATGCTAAGGTAGCTTATGACAGAGTAGAGCAGTAAGACGCTGATCGTCGAAGGATGTTAGAAAGAGAAGAAATGCGACGCTAGTTGATCAGTGAGAATGAACGGTCGCATAGCAAGAGCACGATTGTCGTCAACCCAAGTAGACGGCTATATCGTTTCAGAGACAGGCTCCCGGAGATCTCACTATGGAAGAATGGATACGAGATATAAAGGTACAACTCGATTCAAGAAACCTTAATAATGACGAGGCTGTGATGTTTATTTTGGACCACTTATCTGGTAAGGCGAGAAAGGAGATCCTAGGTAGAAAGGATGAGATGGTGACTCCAGGTAAGATATTTTCTGCTCTCAGTAAGACGTGCGGCAATGGCGACACACTACCACAGTTGTTACAGAGACTTTTTCTCATATGTGCAGACCGGTGAGGACCTGGTTACATATTCGCTGTCTCTGGTCGATCTATGTGATCGGATTGTGGAATTAGATTCGTTTGTGGACCGCAGAGATACGCTCCTGAAGGACCGGTTGTCGGAAGCTGTCCATGGCGAAGGTCTATGTATAGAGATTAGAAGATTTAATATTGAAAATTCCACACTTTCTTTCTTCGATCTCCGAGAAAGAAGTTGTAAAGGCTTTGGGCAGTCGTGGTAGTACCATGCCCAAACGTGCGGTGAACACCGACACTGCAGGTAATGTACAACGGTCCACAGACGTAAAGGTATGTTGGGAGTGTGGCTCGTCCGAACACATGAAACGAGAATGCGAAACATGGAAGGGACGAGTAGCCGAGGCTATAGCACGGAAAGTTAAGAAGAAGTCCGATACCACTGGTTATGTGGCGTCTAACCAGTCGGTCACTTGCGGGTCGAACACAGGCAATCCTGTATTTCCTAGAGCCATTGGAAAATGCCCAGAAGCCCCTATTGAAATAGGGAACAGGCAAGTACGCTGTTTGCTTGATACAGGGGCTCAAGTGTCTACCATAACATAAACATTCTTTAGAGATAACTTTACTGACGAGTTACTAGATTTTTCGAGTTATATTCGTATAACTGCAGTGAAGGGGTTGCAGATACCATACCTTGAATATTTTGAACCGATAGTTACCATACTAGGTATGACATTTTCCAACGTAGGTTTCTTGGTTCATAAGGACCCAGTTGACTCTCCACTAACCACACGGAAGTTGGAGGTGCCGGGAGTAATTGGTAGCAATATACTAAGCCCAAGAAGAGGGTTCGTGAAGTTGTGTGGTCCAGTGTTTGTACCCGCTAGATCAGTTAAACATGTACAAGCGTCAGTGCGACCAGCACAGAAAGGTAATGCATATGATGCGATGGGTGGAGCGACATGACGCTACTGCAGGAATGTTGCCTACCGGCATCGCGGTATGGTGGAGTTTCGTGACAAAGTTTCGTCAGGCAAAGTTCCAATTCAAGTTGTTAACTTTGGCCAAAAGGATATATATGTGTTGCCCAGATCACGTATGGGTATTATTTCAGAGGCACACGCCGAGTCAGGAAAAATCTAATTGAGTACTGTCACAGATAGTGAAGTGAGAGTTGAAGAGATACACAATGATGTAAAGACTGCTAATACACAGGACAAGGTAAGGCCCAAAAGAAGTGACATATTTCTGAGTATAGACGTTGGAGAGAATCTCACACAGCCACAACAGAAGGTATTGCGTCAGTTGGTCGAGAAGCATGAGTCTTTGTTCAACAAGGGTGAGTATGATGTTTGGTATAATAGTGGTTTGGAACACAGGATAAGGTTGGTTGATGACAGACCAATTAAGTTACCACATCGGAGGATACCACCCAAACAATGGGATGAGGTTCGGGAATATTTGAAGAAGGCCCTGGGCACAGGTATTATTAGGCCTTCAATGAGCCCTTATGCAGCACCATTAGTATTGGTCAGGAAGCCGAGTGTGCATATCAGAGTCTGTGTAGACTACCGCCGGCTAAACGCCAAGACCCATAAAGATGCGTATACTCTTCCGAGAATTGACGAAGCTCTAGACTCGTTAAAGGGAGCAAGGTATTTCAGCAGTTTAGACCAGGCACATGGATTCCACCAGATCCCAGTTTCCGATGATGATATCGAGAACACCGCATTCCGTGTGGGTACCGATGGTTTGTATGAGTTTACAAGAATGCTCTTCGGCCTATGTAATGCGCCGGCTACCTTCATGCGCATGATGGATCAGATTTTTGGAGACCAGAACTTTCAGACAGTCCTAACATACTTGGATGACATACTAGTTCCATCAGATTTAAGACGGAGATAAGCTTTGTAGGGCATGTTGTCAGCTGCATGCCTTCTCAATGGTGTTTCTACCAAGAAAGGTAAGAAATCACCCAGAAAGATGGCCAGGTTGTTGGTCCGGTGAGTGCAATGTTGCTTTCAATGAGCTGAAGAAGCACTTGGTGTCAGCACCCATCCTCGGTCACCCAGACTTCACCAAGTCGTTCATCGTTGAGGTAGATGCCAGTGTTCAGGGCTTGGGCGCAGTGCTGTCACAAAGGTAAGATGACCGAGTCGTTATGCTATGCTACGCTAGTCGAACCCTCCATGGTAGCGAGAGGAACATACAGAATTATAGTTCGAGGGAGCTGCAACTACTGGCAATGTATTGGGCAGTTGCTGTTAAGTTTAGGGACATTTTGCTTGGGTCTAGGTTTGAAGTTTTCACAGACAATAACCCCTTGAGTTACATACAGACTACGGCTAAGGTAGGAGCCACAGAGATGAGATGGGTTTCAGAGCTGGCTGTGTTTGACTTCTCGGTTAAGTATATATCTGGGAGAAGTAATAGGAATGCAGATGCTCTCAGTAGGAAGGTTGACCACGGAAGACAACTAGTAGAGGATCGTTGTGAAGTTCTGGCAGAAGAAGTTAGTTTTGCCTGTGACGATAACGCGTCATTTACCAGAGTTCCAGATGAGTTGTGTAAGAAGGTGAGTGACAACATAGATCCAGTCTGGTTTCATGAAGTTCGTGTTAGGTGCGAGGTAACCGAACCACATGCAAGTTCCACTCTACCTGGAGTTTCTAACATCGAACTTGTACGGATGCAGGAACAGGACCCGTACATCAGTCGTCTATTGTACTTCATGAAATCATCGAAGCCTACACATGGTCAGGTAAGAAAAGAATGTCCACAAGCGAGGAGACTTTTGCTGCAATGGCCTCGGATCGGAGAGGCCAGTTGTGTCCTTTACAGGATCGTAACACTTTCAGTTGAGAGTGTTAAACAATTACTCTTACCAGAGTGTCTCTGGAACCAGATCCTGAAGATGGTCCATGACGACTGTGGAGATGCATCAGCTGAAAAGTTGTGTCCTTTACAGGATCGTAACACTTTCAGTTGAGAGTGTTAAACAATTACTCTTACCAGAGTGTCTCTGGAACCAGATCCTGAAGATGGTCCATGACGACTGTGGAGATGCATCAGCTGAAAAGACGATGAGCCTCTTAATGGTAAGGTGTTACTGACCCAGTATGGGGAGGGACTGCGAGGACTATTGTAGATCGTGTTAGCAGTGTGTAAGCGCGAACGCTGGTAGGAAACTACATACCAAGATGGGTAGTTTGTTAGCAAGTGAACCTCTTGAAGTGTGTAGCGATATATTTCACGGTTGGTCTGTACTGATGTGTTCAGCAAATTCACTCAAGCTATACCCACTAGAGTCCAGACTGCAAAGACAGTTGCTAGAGTGTTGGTGAAAGATTGGTTTGTTAGATTTGGAGTTCCAAGTCGTATCCATTCCGATCAGGGTAGAAATATCGAGTCTGATCTGATTAGAGAACTCTGTAGCATATATGGAATTGTCAAGAGTCGTACAACGCCATATCATCCAGAAGGGAATGGACAGTGCGAACGTTTCAATCGGACCCTTCATGATAGAATTCGCACTCTCGAGCCAGGCAAGAAGAGGAAGTGGCCTCAACATCTACCAGACGTAGTGTATGCATACAATTGTACGGTACATTCGACTACGGGCTACAGCCCATACTTTGTGTTTTTTGGTAGGCAACCTATGTTACTAGTGGACTTATTCCTGGGGAAGACTACAGACGTAGTGAATGCACCACCAATGGACCAGTGGGTTATCGACCATTACCAGAGGTTAACGGATGCATTCTCGAAAGTCACACAGAAGATGCCGAAGATGCCGCTGCTGAAAGACAGAGACGAAATGACGCGAAGGCAGAAGACACAAGTTTGGCTGTTGTGTGTAAGGTGCTCCTCAGGAACAATTCTGTTAAAGGACGAAACAAGATCGAAGACATTTGGGGACCAGACCTTTATCACGTGATAGATATGCCGAGTCCTGATGGGAATGTGTATGTGGTTGAGCTGGTCAACGATGATAGCCCAAGGCGAAAGATAGTTGTGAATCGTAATGAGCTTCGAGAGTGTAGTGTGTTAAACTCGGATAGTGATAATAGACGAATCACTGATAATTATGTGACTAGGTAAGCAAGACTCAGTGCTTCATATTCCAAAAGCGATGAACGTAGAATAAAGCAAAGTGACACTATAACACATACCGAACATATCAGTGATAGTGAACATGCTGATGATGTGCCATTACATTTAGGTCAGGATGTTATTCCAACAGATTCACAGGACAGTGATAGCGGAAACCGTGATATAACCACATAAGTTAGTGTCAAGCGCCCTAAGAGGACAACTGCCTGAAAACATTATAACATCCATCATCTACCAAAGACCACCGTTGCCCAGCAAGAAGTTGAATGTAAACGTAATCAGGTTATGGCTGACTTGAGCAGAGCGCATGTGTGTTTAGTGCAAATGCTGGAGAGGCAATTGAAAGCTTAGGTCAGTGAGATTATATCGCTGGGGCAGCGAAACTAACTGGGGGTGTATGTGAGGTGGCGAAAAGTTAGCGCGGGGTGGGGAGAGAGAGACAACAACAACAACAATTTTGTCGAATTAGTTTGGCGTGTTATTGCCGTCTCAAATTAAAATTAGCTCCCTCTCTCCTACATGGTAAATTATGATCCTCACACCCTGCCCATATAGTAATTCATGTATTCTTTGTTTCACCTATATCTAGTCTTTCTTGTATATGTGTTTATAACCATATTATTTGATTGTTAATACTTTGGACCGAAGTAAATGTATTCACACGCAGTTCGGACCCGCCAGCTTCACCCTACGAGCCAACTCGTACCTGTAACTTCGTCCCACTATACCCATACAAATTCGTACCTCTATGTAAGAATGGTATACGTCCTTTAGTTTCACCAGACTAATTATATGTATAGATTAATTGTAATGTTTCGCCTCTGTGTACACTTGTCGTGACAATATGTAGCTTTGCTCAAGCGCATGAGTTAATATACATAAAACATGATAAACACTATAATATTATTAAGTTATTAACTGACGTTTGCAACACTGTTTAGTACAAATGATCCATTCATTATACATGTTTGGATCATTTCGCACATTATGCACATAGCTATGTAACTAATGTGTGGTTAATCATTTGTCCGGTCAAGCTTTGAGTGTGGCAGCAGGTTCGTCGCTTTGAGCTGTTGGCGAGTAATAGATCTACGTAGAATTTAGGGGTACGTAAGAGAGGTACATTGGTTCATACCATTTTCCTTTCCGAGTCCTGCATATAAGTGTTCTAGTTATTATTATTATTAAGTCTAGACAATTCAGATGCCATACAAGGAGCAAGTCACATGATGCTCTCTGTATGCATTTTATTTTGTCATAAGCTATACGATTACCCATAAGATTAGGAGTCATACAGGGAGAAAGTCTAAGATACAACTCTTTATATGCATTTCATATTATAAGTTTGAGTTGTAATATCAGGTTTTCCAAGTAATAATACACTTGCCAACTAGTTTCAAATAAAAACAATATTGTTCATCATGTATATCAGATTGACTCGTGTACAGAGCATATTGTGACTAGTGTTGATGCGTGTGTTTTTCTGTATTTTAAGGTCTCTTTTCCCGTTTTGTTCCATCTCTACAAATAAACTGGGTCACAACTGGACTGATGTTCGACTTAACCATTTTGGTTCCTCACATTATAAATATATGTTACGTGCTAGTCATGTGTGATCCATCTCCCGCCATATTGAAGATGCTCTGTTTACTTCCAGCTTCTTGTGAGAGTAACCTTAGAATTTTGTGATAAGTTTGTGATAATATTTTCGTGTCATATTGGAGTATATAGTCTATCAATAACAATATAGCGAAATATGAATGTCAATGCCCTGCAGATTGTTTTTATATTTTAGTGCGCGAATTGTAAATGCTATTACGCACATTTTTACTAAGCATATTTTTTTGCAGAAATTGAAATGTTTAAATGTTGTTCTAGAACACTGATTGACAGCTGGGTATGTATATTTCCAGTTACATCATCAAGATGGATGCCTTTTGTTTAGGAGTGAATTTCAAAAAGTTGATTTGCACAACTATTAGCCATATGTTATGCAGGATTCGCTTTGTTTTATAAAGTATCATGTGTGACATGCATACAATTTTTTTTATTTAACTAGATGAGATTATTATCTAGAAATAATGCCCTTGTGATACCGTTAAACAAACTTGGTTCGATACGCTCACTCTTTTGTTTTGCGTAAGGATAAAATCATTGGTGCATTATTTCACGATAATCAACTCACCTGGTTAAATTAACGGTATGTCATTCATGATTGCAATATTTATGGGATGATGGTGCTGTGGGTCATAAACATTCTGTGAGGGAGAGATGATTGGCAATGACAATTGTAAGGAATGTGGGTGAGATATGCCAGAACAAAATGTGGCCAAATCACGGTGGGTTATTCAGAAAAATAAAGTGGGGTGGATGGGATGTAACTGCACATATTCCGCTTTATATGCAACAGGTTGCTCTATATCTTATGTAGTGCAATGTAATGTAATTATAGTAGCTTAGACAATCTTGGCTCTACGGATGTGTTTTACTATTTCATCTGTCTTTTATATTTTCTGTATCCGTGAGAGCTGAGACCAGTAGCCGATTTCATCAACATTACAAAGTATACTTATCTAGCAAAGTATACTTTGAGGGAGTAATCATTTATTTTTCACGAAATGCATTATTTCATATACATGTATAACAGCATATAGTTGATGATTAAAAGTATGCATAATTATTATACTGAATGTATTACATTATCACAGTCAAAATGGCTGTGATAATGTAATAAATTCAGTATAATAAAAATTAATAAATTTATCCAAAAATGGAAAATTTCTCCCTCGAAGTATACTTTGCTAGATAAGTATACTTTGCAATGTTGGTGAAATAGGCGACTGGTGTTTCGCTACACAAATGGGAATAAGGATAACCAATGTCAAACTATGTATACCTACATGTGTATTATTGTTTTATGAATGTTTTTAACATGCCTGTGAAGTGTTAATCTTCTCGCTCGTCAGATTGTGTAGCAAAACGCCAGGACAAATTGGGCTGTTACTGTGACTAAATTTTACACTACTGTATAAGGGTCTCAGCTCTTACAGATACAGAAAATATAAAAGACAGATGAAATAGTAAAACACATCCGTAGAGCTGAGATTTTCTAAGATATTAATATAGTTATGTACTCAGAACAAGATGTGATGTACCCGCTACTAATCCACAATAAAGTTTACATCGCAATATAGACATAGATAGCCGTGCCAAAGACTGCGAAAGAAGAAAACATGTTTTCTTTGTGTGTGTGTGTGGGGGGGGTGTAATGCGTGTGTCATCAGTAAATTAAATAAAGGGGGCGTTTCCTTATGTAAATGTTGCTTTTATGATGTGGGGGCTGGGAGATGATGGGCGGTAGTTAATAGTGATATTCAGATAACTGCACCAAAATTATGATATAATAATCTTATCATGCTTACCGAATCGTAAACACAACCAGTCAACACCACAGGTGACATTATCGGGATAAGATTTCCATCAAGATCAGTTCAAAAAAAAATTCCCATCCCAGTTATCTTTATATTTAAATATAAAGATAAATGGGATGGGAATTCTTTTTCTTAGCTGATTTTGATGGAAATCTTATCTCGATAATGTCACCTGTGGTCAACACAGCCTCAGTCGCAGCAGGCCACAGTACGGCTGTAGTGCAGGTCAGTGCGGCATTCCTCCCTTCTTTTCCCGCTCATGACATAAATGTTATGACCAGTCGCGGCAGCACTTGTGATGTTCCCACGATCTAGCAACATACGGCTCACTTGATTTATAATTTCAAACTGCCTGTTTACTCTGTGGGTCGGGCGCGAGTGTTACCGATACATCTTCATTTTAAAAATTAAAAATTGTATTCATTTTTTACTTTCAGCCAAATACATTTTTATATTGCATTTTTGTTACAATTTCTTTCTAGAACGGACTCTAATACGCAATCCGCTACGAACAACACAACACTTGCTTACATGATTTAAGGACATTCCATCTCAAATCGTGGATGTCAGTAAAACAAGTGTACCATACGCTGCGATCCGGTCGCTCATCAACAGCAGCCAACCAGAACACGACTCGCAATTCACTGCGGATTGGTCTCCATGCCAGCAGCAAACATATTCTATTTTTGTAAATCAGGGTAAATCAGGGACCGTCGATATCGACGACTTTTTTTTAGGCCACATGGGTTGACAAAATTTTCCTGTATCGCAAGCACAGGGCATTTTTTAACACGGTAAACGACTCTGTGACGCTGATTGATGTATTGTTAACACTAATCAAAGTCAATTGTTACAGTAAGGTGACGATTTCTATAATTTCAACGGATTTGAAAAGCTTGTTGATTTACCTATTGTGTACCTTGTATCTATACAAGTAACAACAGACTATCAGATTAGTTGTTTCCATCACCTGTGAGATTAACCCCTACAAACAATAATTGTTGTATGCTGTTGTTTTTATAATTATCTTCTCAATAACAACATGTTTTAACAGTACCTCAGAATCATTTCCAATGGAAATGATTCTAAAGTGCTGTCAAAGCATGTTGTACATTATTCTTAAGTGCTGTTAAAGCATGTTTCAAAAATGGAAAGCAGACGACAAAAAATTAAGAGCGGTGTAAGGGTTAATGGAAGATCAATGGAACACGTAGGATAGTATGGCAGGTATATTTTATCGTGCTACCAAACATGTGCATGAATATAAAGAACACGTTTCATTTCCCACACTGTTTTTGCTGTTACTGGTACTGAAGTATACTGAATCCTTTTACACGTGCTTTGCTCAATCATTTTATGTATTGATTTGTAATTGTATGTCATGTATGCCATAAATAAATAAAACATGATCGTACAACTTTCTAGATAATTTACAAGAAAGTATGCACCCCCGGTCTCGGTAGATCAGAGAGGTTATAGTCTTTGGACGGTGTGTCTGCAGGTCTCGTTAAGAAGTTTTCCGGATATTCTCCAATTTGCCACCGGGGACATTTGTGTTGACATTTGTGTCTATATATATTCGGTTTATCTATATAACACTGGTTTTGTCATGAAATTGAGATCATGTAGATCTACACGTACGTGTAATTATGATGCATGAATGTAAAACATATAGAAAGTATAAGCCTATACATACACTGTTACCGCCGCTGACAAATATTTTGCCACGACGTAGCTCTAGATCATTGTAATACAGGCCTACAATGTTTGCCATTGTCTCAGTGCGGAATAATTAGTCTCTACTGAACATATTTGAACCAGATTAAAAATAACTTTGTTCATGAATGACTTAGAATGTTTAAGTGTGAAGTATTTGTCAGCGGATGGCCAAAGAATATTGATTGCTGGCACTGCACATGGACATTTCTGCACACCAGTTGCACCACACGTTGAGCGTGATTTACCAGTCACTCACCAAGTGAGAAAATGCACAATAAATTACGGGTGTTGTTCTTCAATGCATGTATTATTCGTTAACAGCCATTATAGGTTTTCTTTCAAAAGTGAACCTTTGCAGACATATGCTAGGAGAGTTATGATATACAATGGTGTCGGCTAATTCTGCACACCCAAGGCTTTCCAAACAAATTTGAATGTCATTAATATTCCCAAATTCAGTAACAATTCCCTGAATATTCAACGAAGTTCAAAGAAGCCTGTGCCAGTAAAATGTCGCACGACACAATTTGTTCTGCTATTAATGCTGCGCATCTGGTAGTGTAAACAAAAATTGCGAACTGCATACTGAATCAGCATAGCAAAATGTGCATAACTTGAAGCCGAACTATCCAGTGATATCATGACAGTTTATTTGTATAGTTGGACAGTTAATTTAGTAAATAAGACTATTCCATCAGCAGGGTCTGCGGATTTAACATATTTTGACTATATTCTGAATAACTCTTTACCAAACTATCGGAATGGGAAAATTGTGTCACAGTGTAGGAATTAATCAGCTTGTTTATTCCAAAATCCACAAAATTTATTATAACGTACGCAAGGCTAAATTTGACGTGAATTGCGCATTAGCCGATGCGCAGAATTAGCCGAAATGACAGTATAGTTATGTTTCCCCTATATACGGGGAGACATATTGTTTCTGGTATGGTTGTCTGTCCATCTGTCCGTCCGTCACACAATTTGTGTCGCATGTTTCTCCAAAAGTATTTGAGTTTGCCACAAAGTTTTACAGAAATGTTTGTCTTCATGCCATTGTTAAGTTGCGCACCTGGGGTTTTAGGTGTGGATTCATCCAGTATTCACAGAGTTATGGTCCTTGACTTAGTGAAAGGTGGCGATTTTTAACTTGTGTCCCACATAACTGAAAAACTACAAGAGCTACAGTCGTGAAACCTGACAGGAAAGTTTGTCACCATGCGATGTTTCGCACCTGTGGATTTCGATGCGGATCCATTCAGTATTCGCAGACTTGTGGCTCTTGACTTGGTGAAGAGTGGCAATTTTCAGCTTGTGTCGCACATAACTTAAAACATATTTGAGCTACAGTCATGCAACCTTATAGGAATATTTGTCATCATGTGAAGTTGCACACCTGTGGTTTTAGATGCGGATTCATCCAGTAGTCACAGAGTTATAGTCCTTGCCTTAGTGAAACAGGGAGATTTTCAACTTGTGTCGCACATAACTGAACAACTATTTGAGCTACAGTCAGGAAACATTAGGAATATTTGTCATCACGTGAAGTTGCGCACCTGCGGTTTTAGATGCGGATTCATCCAGTATTCACAAAGTTATGGCCCTCGACTTTAGTGAAAATTGGCGATGTTCAACTTGTGTCACACATATCTGAAAAACTATTTGAGCTAGTGATGAAACCTTATTTGAATATTTGTCATCATGTGAAGTTGCGCACCTTGGGTTTTAGATGCGGTTTCATCAAGTATTCACAGAGTTTTGGTCCTTGACTTAGTTAAATGTGACAATTTTAAACTTGTGTTGTACATAACTGAAAAACTATTTGAGCTACAGTCATGACACCTTATAGAAATATGTGTCATCGTGTGAAGTTGCACCTGGGGTTTTAGATGCGGATTCATCCAGTATTCACAGAGTTATGGCCCTTGACTTAGTGAAAAGTGGCGATTTTCAACTTGTGTCGCACATAACTGAAAAAATATTTGAACTACAGTCGTGAAACATTATAGGAATTTTTATCAACATTTGGAGTTGTGCATCTGGTGATTTCGATGCAGATGCATAGAGTATGAGCGGAGTTGTGGCCCTTGGCTTAGTGAAAATTGCTAATTTTTAGCTTGTGTCGCTGGTTTTGTTTGCAGAATCATCCAGTAAGGATGGAGTTATGACGATTGACTTAGAGAAAATTGGCCATTTTGTCCATCACAAATTTGTGTCTTGCGTATTTCCAAAAATGTTTGAGTAAGAGTTGCGAAATTTTACAGGAATGTTTGTCACTATGTGCAGTTGTGCACCTGTGGTTTTTGATGCGGATTCATCTTGCATAGGCAGAGTTATGCCCCTAGGCAAGTGAAAATTGCATGTGGTGTCTCTTTTTAGGCTATTATCTCCCAATATACAGCTAACTTACACAGAAGAACAAGGTAGCTACATAGATGCTGTTGTTGCCTTAAATTATAATTGTCCTAGTCCCGATAAACATGCAGTGTTGGTGTGGGGGGGGGGGGGTGGAGATATGTTTTTGTCTGAAAAATAAACCTCTAGTTTGTACGTGTTTGTATGAACGTGCTGAGACTGAAGAAATGGCTGTAACTTGCGACCAGTGTAGATCCAGATCAGCCTGTGCATCTGCACTGTCTGATCAGGATCTGCACCGTTCGCCGTTTCGTCAATGAAACACCCATCATGCTTCTAGCAAGCAGTATATATTGTCATCAGGCTACAGGAGTGTGCTATAGTTTGTTTTCCATTTCCAGAGAACACAGGTGGCAGTAACCCAACTCACAATGTTGATGTGTGAAATTATTCACAATTTTTGTCTCGCCCGCGAAAGCGGAAAGCGAGACATAGGTTTTGCTTTTCCGTAGTCGGCGGCGTCGCCAGCGGCGTGATCATTCAATGTTAAGTTTTCGTGTTACGGTCATTACTTCAACACCTTGTCAGCTACAGTTATCAAACTGTATACATACGTTTACTATGATATGTACATGAAAATAGGACTATTAAAAATAATTCCGGGCTCCAGGGTCAAGGTCAAACTCTATTTCTTTCTATGCTACAAACTGAACATTAATGCATGAAGACCCGTTTTCTCGTGTGCTCTGTGCACATTACCTATATAGAGAACAATATCCTTCTCCGGTGGAACAATAGTGACTGCGAGAGCCGTTCACTTGTACATGTCAAAGCATATGCAAATGTCCAGACTGACCACTAACTGTTGAGGTAAATTATTATACGTAAATTATTATATTACTTTCCGTAAACTGTGTTGACAATATTGTGGCAATATGTGGACCTGTGCAGATATGATATGTAGATAAATATAGGACTATTAAAAACAATTCTGGGCTCCAGTAGCGAGCATTATTTTTTTTAATTTTTAAACTTTTTTTTAAACTTTTTTTTTCCATTCATTTTTCAAATTATTTTTCAACTTTTGTCTAGTAGCATAAGGTCGTAAGTGCTATGTATGCACTATTGTCATATAATAAAATAATTATTGACTAGTGAGCCATGTAATATAATCTGATATTCTATGGCTCACTAGTCAATAATTGTATAATATGTTCGGGCCAGTGAAAATTGGTTTCGGGCCCAGGCTCGAGGTCAAGGCGGGACAAAGCGAGACATTTGATACCGCGGAATTCTTGTATTAACATATTTGTATCCTTTAAGGTCTTACGGGCGCATTGCTTGCCAGATTTGTGGTGGCCGATCATGTTTAACCCATGGCATGTGGGAAAAGAAATTTGTTGTCTGCTCTTGTTTCACTTGTTGGCTTCTTTCTCAATCCAAACATGGTTTCGCAGCACTTTAGAATCATTTCCAATGAAAACAGTATTTTGTCATGAAAATGGAAAGTTAGAAATCAACAGCAGACAACACAAGTCAATTCAGCATTGTAAGCAGTGCTGGTGTGTTGCTATGAACTTGATATGGTAGTTAGTTTAGATCCCATATCTGATACAAACATTACAAAACCCAACCTTTTTGATAATAATAACAATGACTGATAGCATAACGCTTAATACATGTAGTTTTAGTAGTTTGAGGTGGTTTGATGTTTTCTTCCCGCAACACAAATGCAGAAATGAGACTGCATTTGCGGTAAAACATTAAAAGTACATGCCCACTCAGTAGGCACGAAATGTTCTTTATAGAATTAAATAAGTGTATAATTGTGTCGCTATTCCACCAGTTCTAAAATATTACGAGTGCCCGCTATACAGATATAATCATTTAGTAATGTGTATTTTACTGATAGTGACGCGCGGTTGTATCAGGCTATTTTCATATGCAAATGAGGCATGATATTTTTTAATTATTTATACTAATTAAATGCGTCTCCTGAAAAACAATATTTTCGACAGAATATAAAGTATGATCATTGCACATCAAAATGTAAATACAGAAAATAAATAGTAATGTCCGTTAACATTTTAAGGAAACACGATTATCGGCCCTGATATCAGTGTGGACATTTATGTCTGATATAAAATGTATAATAATTCCAATCATTACGTGGTGTAATGGTGAATGAATATTGATTTTGCCAGAACATTTCTCAGCTGATGTCTCTGATATAAATAACATGTTGTGTCCACTGAGTGGGCATGTACCTTTAACACTTTATTTAAATAATAACGACGCAATGATCTAAATTCATTTTTTGACAAACACATTTCACTAACATGTATTGATTAGATGCGGAATATGTTTACAGCTACTTATAGTTTATATGACATATATTTTTTACTTTCCAACATCTCTGTCACTTGCACATAACATACATGTTATGGTTCTTATACCAGGGCATGTGCTCATACACCCTTCTAAGCATGTACTCGAAATCAGTCAGTTTAATTGGCCAAGACTGAGGACAGCTCGGCCTCGACCAATCGAACTTCTGATTTCGAGCATACAAACTGAGTACATTCTCAGAAAGTTTTATAATCCCTGGATCAGGGACTACTGATCTCCCCAGTGGATATGTAGCTGGGCTGGCTTATCACTGCTTCTACCCACAAGTGTTTGAACAAATTGTCACTATGTTGTTGTCATATGGGTAATTTGGTGAATGTTGAGTATATTTTGGTGGATTTCGTTGGTTTTGGGTAATTTAAATTGTTTTGTGCAACTTCTAATTCTAAAATTGTATGTTGGTAACAATGCACTAAACCACCAGATATACCGAAATAACCCATACAACACCGAACTATGAACTGTGCTTCAAGAACCTTTGGTCCTATCCAGTATAGCCAGGGTACTGTCTTATCTATACCAGTTCATGTGTGATACCGACTCATATGCAGAAAAAATGCAAACCTTTTTTTATTTTCTTTATTTGTTAGCAAACGTATGTGTTGTGAACACTCATTTAAACCGTCTCGCCGAGACTGTTCAAATGAGTGGTCACAACATATAGTTTTCTCCAGAAATAAGAAACTGTGGCAGATATCGCTGCTCTAATTAAGAAGTGGGTATTTTCCTGACTGTGATTTATGGCCCCACAGTCTCTCTGTATTACGTATGAGAAAACCGGTATTGTTACATTTGTGGCAGATGCACAGCCTGATCTGGATCTACACTAGCCGCAAAACCCATTAAGCTGCATTTCTGCAGTCAAAGCCACATTTACCAAAATGTTGGTAGTTTATGAGACAAGACACTTTGAGCTGAATGTTCATTTCTGTAAGTTGTCTATTTTTTCCATTCTTTTTTTCTGACTTATTTATGGCTCCCACTGACTCCATGTACAGTGGTATGTATGCTAAAACAGGTATTGTTAAATTAGTGAGCTTTATAGACCCAATATAAGACGACATCTGGATTACAGAACTGATGAGTGAATATAGGTTTACAATCAGTCAGGCAATTGGTTAGTATATATGTGTAGCACCTGACCTATTTACCATTGTGGCTGTGTCTGGAGAAATGAGGTCTATTTGATGTGACTGGAGAAATGAGGTTTATTTGATTTGTCACTGTTTATATCCTGATCAAATAGCACAGTCAAATATGTGACAGATATCTCTTATATATCTTCTAATTAAGAAGTGTGTATTTTTCTGACTGTGATTCATGGCCCCACAGACTACCTGCGGTATGTATGAGAAAATATGCATTTTGAGCGTGAAGCATGACGAGTGTTTCATGGCCCGTTCTCACCGCCGATCTGAGTATCTCGATCAAACTCGATCATACAGTCGTGAAATGATCTCCCTCGGTCCGCAGCGGGGTCCCGCCCGGTCTGCAACGGTCTGCCTTGGTCGGTAGCGGTCGGGGTTTCAACACGATTTTTGTTGATATGTCAAAGAAATCCGTGTAGCGCTCGAGAAGTCAGACGGTCTGGAAGCGGTCTGAAATACATCTTGTAGCGCTCTGGTAAACTTGTGTATACTCGTGTACAAGGTCTACTTCATCGGGAACACATCTAGGGAAGACATCTAGTTACATATTTTTACCGATCTGTACTCGATCAACTAGACCTGTACACGACCTGTACTCGATCTTGTACGACCCCAATGAGATGCATTTACTCGATCAACTCGATAATTTGCAGACTGCACCCGATCTCTTCTTCGATAGTCTTTGGTCAACTAAATACAGAACAAAATACTACAGTTTTATACCTAGTCTGCTGCTATCGTGCTGCGATCGTGCCCGATAGTGCATGGTAGGGTAGAGGTCGAGAAAAAGTCGGGCTGGTCGTGTTGATCAGGTAGAATCGGGAAGGGGTCGGGAAGGTCGAGTAGAGGTCGAGTAGAAGTCGGGATGTGTGTCGGCATGTGGCCTTGAAGTGTTCTGGAAGGGTCTTGAGTTGATCTAGTATGGTCCACTACAGGTCTGGCACAGGTCCTCTTCCGTCATGTAGACCCCCGCCCAAACACCTGGTCGAGCTTGGTCGCGGAATTTGGCCGGTCTGGGAGATTGAGGTACTCAGATCGGCGGTGAGAACGGGGCATCATGGATAGAATGGCGAAGAGTGCAGATGCACAGGCTGATTTGGATCCACACTGGCCGCAAAACCGATAATCCCAAGATATTTTGAGCTGAATGTCCATTTCTGTAAGATGTATATTTTCCCAATTGTTCTCAGAAGTGTGTTGTTGTTTTTCTGACTGCGATTGTGGCTGCAGAAATGGAGCTGAAAGGTTTTGCAGCCAGTGTAGATCCAGATCAGCCTGTGCATCCACATAATCTGATCAGGATCTGCACTGTTCGCCATGCCATCAATGAAGCACATGTCATGCTTCACGCTTACAAATGTAACAATACATGTACATGAACCTGTTTTCTCATACATAACACAGGGAGACTGTGTGGCCATAAATCGAAGTCAGGAAAATACACACTTCTTAATTAGAGCAGAGATATCTGCCACAGATTTGACCCAGGAAATGGACATTTAATTGGTATGATGAACTTGTAAAAACTTGGTAGATGCTGTAGACTAGTTTGTGCCCTTGTACCGTATGTAACCTATCGTACCCTATTGTAGATGCTGTAGACTATTGTAGATGTTGTAGACTATGGTGTGCCCTTGTACCCTATGTACCCTATGTAACCCTATGTAAACCATTTGTACCCTATCGTATATGTTGTAGACTATTTTGTGACCCTGTACCCTTTGTAACCCATTGTACCCTATCGTACCATATTGTAGATGATTATGACTAATGTGTGCACTTGTACCCTATGTAATCCATTGTACCATATTATAGATGCTGTAGACTATTTTGTGCCCCTGTACACTATGTAACCCATTGTGCCCTATTGTAGATGTTGTAGACTATTGTGTATGCTTGTACCCCATGTAGACTATATTATATGCTTGTACCCTATGTAACACACTGTTTACAATACCATTTGTATATTTCTTTCTTGTAACCTATTGTAGTAATAAACTGTATGGGTGTAGACTAGTCTAAAACACGCCCATCAGGGAATCTGCCATGATTTCTTGACATATCTACTGTATATGCTTTTATTATATACCTACCCATGAAATACATAGTTATACGATGTAAATAAAAGTCATATGTTCTCATCGATGAAATAAACATCTTCCGTTGAAAATACGACTACTTCCACTATCTATATTCATAACGCGGACATGCAGTGCCGAACTGCAAATAGGCTGCAAATACACATTCATTACCGTATACAGGCAACAATATGAATATCCTCTATATACTTGCTTTTCAGCAGATTAAACCGTACAACAAGTACAACAGCCGGGATTGCATTGTTATTCAGCAGCGTTATTCAGGGAAGATTATTGTCATACGGAAGTTAACAACTGACCGCATGATGGAGATGATAGCACAGTGGGAAAACCTCTATCTGGACCCCCAGTATAATGACAATATCACGAGAGAGGGCGTAAGCTCGCTGGGCATAGTACTGCAGAAACCCAATAGGCTCGAGTCATTCGCAAACTGGCCCAACTATCACCAAGTATCAGCTGATATACTAAGTGAGGCTGGACTCGTATATATAGGTATAGTATTATAACTTGATTGTTATTATTTTACATTTTATAGTAGATGTAAATTTCCACACTGATAACCGTGTTTCCTTAACATGTTAATGGACATTACTATTTATTCTCCGTATTTATTTTTTAATGTGCAATGATCATTTATAATCTGTTGAAAATATTATTTGTTCAGGTGACGCATTTAATGTATACATAATTAAAAAATATCATGCCTCATTTGCATTTGAAAGTAGTCTGATACCACCGCGTGTCTCTATCAGTAAAATAAATATTACTAAATGATTATATCTGTCAGTAGCGGGCACTGGTAATTTTTAGAACTGGTGGAATAGTGACACACTTATACACTTATTTAATTCCTATAAAGAAAATGTTGTTCCTACTGAGTGGGCATGTACATTTAATCACTGTCAGGTGATGACTTACTGTCTGTTTCACGAAACCTGCCTAAATGTTGCGACTATATGACTATATATATAAACAATCCAAAAACCATATTTTCTTCGATAACATTAAATTTTATCAAAATTTAAGATAAAATTTAAAAGTGAACATTCTTTTTAATTCGTGAAATTTGGTCAAATATTGATTTTATTACGAAAAATTAATTTGTCTATGGGAATTTAACATGGGGGAAATGAGAGGGAGGAGCTGTGTTAGAGCCCTGATGCGATACATACACTCGGTGTTTGTGGACTGCTATCGGAATCATGCTATTTGTAGTCAAACAGTAAATTTGTACACAGAATTCTTCACGAACTTCATATCACAGAATGACGAAGACTATACCTATTTCATGAATGATTTGCGAAGGGAAATAAGTAGTACAGAATTACGAAACCATATAATTATCACCTTCTTCTACATTGTCTGAATTCAATTGGATTTAGAATATTGAGCCAATGGTTTTCTTCTTCATGTATTTATGTACACTTATGTTATTTACAGCATGTATTACACAATACAGAATTCACACACACATACACACCATTCATACATATCATACATCAATATCACAGATAGAATACAATTTAGTCTGTTTATGCTTCAGTATCGTCACAAGTAATGATCATTGAAATTGGTATTTCCACATGGTAACACTATATATCAAAAATACATGTAATTTAATCACGCACAAGTCACAGTTCCTTTGAATGTTTGATATACGCTAAATTGTACCCAAAGTGACCCCCTTACTACTATCACCACCTATCACCACCGTTAAATGTCCCACATACGTCCAAGTCCACGTCCGAAGTAAATGTTTTACATACATGTGCTTCAATGACTGAAGTATAAGTATACCCCAGCAGTCACCACTATTTAGTTCACTGCTGTCTATTTATATCGCCGCTGACGTCACTATAATGCCGTTCTTCGCGAGAGTCACGTCAGGAAACCTCAATAAATATATCCAACTGTAGATAGGCGATGCATCTGCATGCATCGTAGATCGCTATCTCTAATATCCGCCACCTCTAATATCGAACTGTAGATAGGCGATGCATCTGCGTGCATCGTAGACCGATATCTCTAATATCCGCCACCTTCCCGACTCCTCTATCGACTACATCTATGGATCCCGCTCTAACTACTCAAATGCCCTCTGGATCGTCCATCCGCTGAAATTAAAGAACGAGCCCGATATCCCATCTGCATCTCTACTAAACTCCATGCGACGCACAATATTCCACGCGTATACAATACAGAGTATCTATTTACTATCTAATTAAACATACCTGATCATCTTCCATCAGCATGAAATAATCCAATGAGATTTTATGTATTTCTCCCTCTCTCTCTGACCAAGCTGCCAGATATGCCTATTCACACAACCATCTCTCACCAACATCCAACACACACTGTTCTACAAGATTTAAACTCACTTGCAAACTACCCACAAGTACTAAAATAGCTCACTGACCACGGATTATCCTTGACCAGTAACAAAAGATTTCCCTTCAATCAAAATTGGTCATTTACCCCCAGGCCCCTGTTGTACCTTGTAAGCTAATCCTACAGCACCTATCTCCCATTCTCATTACACATATACTATTGCTGAATTGTTATCCTTACCAGCCTAGATCGCTATATACATTTGTATTTCTCTGTGACAAGCTGTTGGAGGAGTCAAAAAACAAAAATAATTGGAAATTTACTCCGAAACCTGGCTAAATAGCTTGGAAATGATCTAAGAAAACAAATGTTAAATATTGAAAATCGGTCCACTATTCCTCAAATTAGAAACATTTCCCCATGCTAAATCCCCATAGACATCTTACCATGGAGAAATTTTTTTTTTCACAATAAAATCAATATTGAACCAAATTTCAAAAGATAAAAATAAGATTCATTCTTATATTTTGATAAAATTTAACATTATCAAAAAAAATATTGTTTTTGCATTGTTTATATAGCCATAATTTGTTGGCAACTTTCGTGAAACAGACAGTAATTGTGTTAGATCACGATAAATATGCTAGAGTAAAAGAATGGTGAACATCATAGACACTGATCAGACTGCGCAGATCCCACTCAGAATGTCGTTGTTGCTTTAATTTCTGAGACCTACATGTAGGCACAGAGGTCCAGATAAGCTTTGTGTAAAGAGTATTTTACCCACTGAATTCAAATTCAATGCATATTTTATTTTTGTAAATGGCTTACTGAATTTATCACTTTTTTTCGATAAAAAAAATAGGGGAAATTTGAAAAAAGTAAACAAAGTTGAAAATTCACTTATTTGACAGGCAAAAAAGCAAATTAGGGAATTTCCAACTGCATCGTCAACTTGAAAATCATTGAGTATTTTCAAATTGTTGTGAATAGGCCTACTTTGTACTCCCAGTAACACTGAATAGTTGATGTTTTGTGCACAATATACAGTTATTTCATGGTTATTCGGGGAACAATCAAAACAATTGCACCGAGGTGTTGTGGACGACCCGAGGTATTATTGCCCGAGGTCGAAGGCATCAGGTCGTCCAACAGTACCTACTGTCTGTTCCACGTTTTGCTACCGTCGTAAATTTGGCCATTAAGCACATTACATCTAAAACATATTTATAAGTAAGTACTTTTTCATTAACAACAACAAAATCACCCTCCCCAAAAAATATTATTTGATGAAATTCCATCAAATATTGATCTTATTGCGAAAAACAGATTTTCCTATGGGAATTTAACACGGGGAGTCAATTTCCAAAACTTTTCGTTTTTTGATCCTGCCGAAAGGATAAAATAAACGAAAACCTTTGGAAATTGACTCCGAAACCTGGCGAGATAGCTTGTAAATGATGTAACTAAGAAAACAAAAGTTAGATTTTGAAAATCGGTCCACAAATAAAAAAGATATTTAAAATAAAATCTATTTTTAGCCCCCATGTTATTAACGTCCCATAGGAAAATCGTTATTTCGCAATAAAATAAATATTTGATAGAATTTCATCAAATAATTTGTTTTGGGGAGGGTGATTTTTTTGTTATTGATAAAAAAGTACTTACTTTTAAACATGTTTTAGATTGAATGTGTTTAATAGCCAAAAGTTCGTCGGCAGCAAAACGTGGAACAGACAGTAGGGTCAACATATTGTGACTGTTGCCTGACTGACCATGAAATAACTGCTTTATTACGCAACCTGTGGGGCTCATCGACTGACCGATCTACATTACGTGTACTTTTATGACGTTTTCTTCGACGAAAAGACGTCATGATTTTCTTAGATGAAAATAGTTTTTGACTATTCTACCGGTACGCGGGACTATTGCCCAGCCACGTCAAACTATTTCTCAGATACGTAAACATCCAGGGAATTAGTCGAAACTATGTAATTATCAACATATATGTGAAATTGGGTAATTACAATGGAACCTCTCTAAACCGGACATAGAGCAAAGTTAATTGTGCTTAATTTTGATAGTTTCCATTGCCCTTTATCTCCGAAGTTAATGTCTGTTCATGACCACAAAACAGGGGTCCCTGTTAGAGAGGTTCCACTTTTTAATGAATACGCACATACCGTATTATATATGTAATTTATGGTTATGTCAGGCACGGGCGACGGCTGTCGTTGCTACCACTGTGCGGGCATGCTGCGGAACTGGGAGACAGGGGACAACTCCTGGTCGGAACACGCCAAGCGGTACCCGAAGTGCGGCCACGTCAAACTCGTGAAGGGCCAGCGATTTATAGATGCAGTCTTGAAAGGCGAAACCCCGGAGCATGACGGCGAATCCCTCGAGGTACGGCAAATAACCACGGCCCAGATTTAGCAATCACTGGTTGTGGTAATGTGGAGATTGATGCTGTTGACATTTTATTTATTTAATAGGATGAAGTTGTTGTGTGTTGTGTTACAATCTGATTGATCACTGCTTGATCAGACTGTAACACAACCATTTCATCCACGAACAGTATCTAAACAGGTTTATAATGGAGACACGAAATGTTATTGGAAATGGCATTCATTGCCGGATATATTTTTAGAATAACTGAAATTCACTGCTTCTGTATATAGCACCGGTGTAAAGGGGTTGGAAAATGCACCAGTTTATCGACGAGATGCCACTCCAGGGGCGGATCCATCATTTGGGAAACGGGGGTGGGGGCTTGTCTCGTTGCGAAGGTAATTCTTTCAATCTACATGCACTTTCCTGTGTTTTACGGCATTTAAATTCAGACTCCAACTGGTGGTAAACTGTGATCTATGTAAACTCCGTGGCTGAACGGGGGAGGGGGTGTGGTTGCGACCCCGAACCCATCCTCCAAATCCGCCCCTGCACTCAGCTCCACTTAGAACTATTAGAACCATCGCAAATTTCTTGTACCGGTTACTAGTTAATAATGTGTGGGAATGTGTGTATTGGCGTATTTTACACACTTATTTTAGCTTAATTTGCATCGATTATCAACAGTGTGAGTACAAAATACTCGTAGCAATGTTAAATACGCATTGGTTTCTTCAAATTGAGTAGTAGAAATACTGTAATAAAGGGGAACATTTACTTAGTTGCAAATAAGTTTTTAATTTAATAAGGAAGACAATCAATAATACATTTGGAAAAGTAAAATACGCATTTAATTTGAAATCTGGGGGTATAATACGCTTTAGATAAAACACTTATCTGGAGCTCTGGTTTATGTGCAGTATCTGATGCAGGCATCTGGTGCATATTTCCACGTGAATCAGTTTACGCATGCGTGATGTGCAACATCAGTGATAGTGTACATTGATACCCTGTGTGAGCAGCGATCCTTAACCCTACAGGCCTGTATAGTGGTATTGGCAAACAGTAGTGGACATACTGTAATGAAGTTTAAATTTTATATAGTTGAGCTGCATAAAGCAAACACTGTTTGATGTTTGCAGCTCAACTAAGCAATTTTCAACTTTATTACCGTATACATAACTGAATAAGTGATACTACACTCAAATAAGTGAATGTTTAAATTAGTTATATATTGTTTTTTTATCATTGGTCTCTATTTAATAATAAAGAAAAGCAATTTGGGAAAATAAAATGCGCATTTAATTTGAAATCAGGGGGTACAATACTCTTTAGACACAAAGCTTATCTGGAGCGCTGCTATATTTATCAGACTGATGGAGCACCACGAGAAGAACATCACCTGAACTCGCCCGCGGCCCTCAGTTGTCTACAGATGGGCTACACACACGAATATGTGACCAAGGCCATCAGTGTATTCATCAAGAGAAAAGGTACGTATACGTGGGTGCAGTTTTCAATGTGCCTAGAGCGAGCCCGGTGGACATTTTCTCACCTCCAACTGCCCTGACCCTTAACCCATTCCTTTCTGAATACACCTATATGTTATGAAATTTATTAAATATATTATTTTTGTTATTTCTCAATGAAAGTACGTATATGTTGTGACCACTCATTTGAACCGTCATTGTTGTGATGACTCATTGGAACCGTCTCATTGAGATAATAGAGGAAAATAACCATAATATTTCCATTAGCAAAATTGATGTATTGGTAGCTGGTTAAAACCAGAGAAAATGTCAGAAACTGGCTGGGTCGTATATCCGCACCTACATATACATGTCACAGGCAGACGCAACAGCCTTTAATTTATATTTTAGTTTCTGATAATTGTAGGTATATTTACCCCTTACACCACTATCTTATTTGTTGTTGCTTTTTTTGTCGTCTGCTGTTTATTTTCTATTTTCAATTGTTATCATAAAAAAACATGCTTCGACAGCACTTTAGAATAATTTACAACATGCTTTTGAAAGTAGTTTATAATCATTTCCATTGGAAATGATTCTGAAGTGCTGTCAAACCATGTTTTTATTGAGAAATAAGGCAAGATATAAAAGCAACAGCAGACGTCAATTGTTGTGTGTAGCGGTCTAAGGGTTAATGCATGTATAGACATTAGTTACTTCAACCTGTGCTACACGACATATGGTCAGCTTATTATTGTACCTATGCTTTGCAGGACATTCACATTTCGAAGGCCAGGACCTGTGTGAGATAATATGTGATCTAGAAGACAGCGAGGTCGGTGATCAGTCATTGGAGACAGACGTTGACCAGGCCAATGTAGCAGACGGTGGAACGTACGAGCCAGAAAAGTCAGGTATGTATAGATAGTTCCCAAATTAGTAAACATTACTTCCGTTTGTTGGATACAGGTAAACACCGTCGGCCGTATTGGTAGGCAATATTCCATTAGGCCTTATAGACAAATATTGGAAATCACAGCTCCAGATAAGCTGCATATTTGCTTAAATACCCAATTAAAATTGCTAAAAACCCAATTGAAATCAGAAGTAGCAAGTATCAAACAAACTATGTTTGTGGTACCTTTAACATGCTGCAGAAAACCATAAACAGACCACAAATATAGTATATTTTTCTTATTTTCCATGAAAACATATATTGGTATTTCATTAGAACTGTCTCCAAGGAGACAATTATAATTAAATGCCAAGAAATGTTTTCATTTTGAAGCAAACTATTCAATAATTGCTCTCTGTTGATGTGTAAACAGTAGTGTGATTTATTTTACCCAATTAAATTTTTGATATACCCAATTGCTTCAGAAATAATGGAGTGACACTACTCAATTACTAATTACTTATCTGGAGCCCTGGGAAATAATTCCATTATTAGAATTACTGCATTTCGCAAGCACAAAAAACCCAGTTGTCTTTACATATGAATTGTTTGAACAAAACATATTTGTTTAAGCATCAAAATTCATTCCAAACAGTATTTCCGGTGACGGAGAAATAAGATCTGGATTTATTCCCCCCCCCCCCCCCACGAGACATCTGGAAATCTGATAAAGGAACGAGTGCGGTGCACTAGGTTCTTTATCGGATTTACAGATGTCAGGGAAATAAAACCGGTATTTCAAAATGGTAGTTGAATAAACTATTTATAATATTGATACAAAGAGAGACGATATAGATATTTTTTGCACGAAAAGCTGGCCACAAATATTGCACCGGCTGACACAAGGCATTTGCACAGTCACACAGTGGGAGTAATATCTAATATTTTTGCTTATCAAAGACTAGGTTTGTGACTGAATACCGAACAGTGTATGTACCTTTGGTTTTGATGAATATACTTTCTACTTTCTACTTTCCAGTGGATGAAATTGTGGAGGAGAATCATCGCCTTAAGGAGATCATGGTGTGTAAGATCTGCCTGGACAACAAGGCAGACGTGATCTTCCTCCCTTGTGGTCACATGGTCAGCTGTCCACTCTGTGCCATTGCCCTCTCCACATGCCCCATGTGTCGTACGCCAGTCGAGGGGTATGTGAAGGCGTTCCGTGCTGCGGCAACATGATGATAGCGGATACGTCCATGCAACATTCACTCACCGATTGCTGGCCAATCACGGAGAAGTAGGAGAGAGCTGACACCCGTTGCTCGTCGTTGTGCCCGTCGTGTCCAGTCGATGTTCATCATTGCCCAGCTAAGCGATAGTGTCATTCATTGCGGTCACAGAGGGGTGATATGGCCTGGCTGTTCAGCCACGTTTTCATCGCTTTCAGGAGGTGCTAGACCGGGTATAAAATCAAATGTTTTTGCTATTTCAGTCATTGAATGGCGACCAGTGTAGGCCATGATCAACCTGCTCGGGAGCATTTAACTCTGCAAAAACTCCAGTACCGTGCTAAGGATGGTAAAGTTATGATAACATTATAAGTTATTGTGATTCTACACAGGCTATATGGTGTAATATTGCCCGTCTGGAGGTATGTTCACCCGAGGCGATAGCCGAGGGTGAACATACCTTCAGACGGGCAATATTACACCATATAGCCTGTGTAGAATCACAATAACGTATTTGTCATACCGCAGATCCTGTATTTGGCCGTATAAACATATCTCTTATTTTGATCTTTGCGTTTTTTCAGGAAGAAAAATAATCCGAGATTCGATTTTCTACCGTCAGTATAAAGGCGTAAATGAACATTTTGTTTTTTTATTAAACGAAAACAAACTAAATATGGAGTAAAAAATCCATCGAAAACGACTTTATGACTTTTTTTTTTATATCGTGTAATTTAATGTATATTCCACTGCTCTATCGATCTGCTCTCCCTTTGGCGCCTCTAGAATAATGTGACTGGTTCCCAAACATTCGCTGTCATTGCTACGCCGCGGTTTCGTGCGTGGAATCCATAGTTTGTGACCTAAATATAGCCGTGTCACGAAGGCGAGCGCGTTTAGATTTGAAAAGCAATTTTCGTTATTTTGGCTAATTTTTCGCTCATATTTTGATGAGCGAAGAATATTTATTGAAAAATAAGCAATATAGACTGGTTTTGAGTGTACAATTTGTTACTTGTATTGATAAATTCGGGGTTTTATTGTGTTAGTGAGGAATACAATTCGCAATCGGTAGACGCTTGCAAAATGTACTTCATTGGACGCGAGGCGCCGGAGGGTAATCGCAATTCCTGTATGTCCGACGGTCTTGGCAGGTCATATAATATATATGACCAGGCAAGCTTGCCAATCAAAAGCCGAGAAACTTATCTGCGGTATGACAAATATTTGTGTATGGGATTTGCGACCAGTGTAGATCCAAACGGGTTCAAACAGTTCCCGAGTGTTGAACGTTATTGTTACATTTCCGTCGGAAATATCGTGTAATTTGAGTATATTTGCAGTACTTTCAGTACGTTGATAATCTGCTCCATTCAAATAGCTAATTTACACGTACATATTCCAGGTCTGCAGTATACATCACGTGATGCAATCGGAACACTTTCAAAATTTCAGCAAGACCGTTGTGAACTGGTCTTGTGACGTAATGGCATTTTCCAGCAATAGTGCGGTCCCTTAACAAATTTATCTATACCTGCCGGCCAAAAGTGCCATTTTTTCACTGAATCAAGATATGATGATGCACAATTAAAAAATAAGTGGCTCCAAAAAATGTATCCACTGTGCCACCTAAAAAATCAATAAATACAAAATGGCCGCCAAATATCAATATATTTCTATGTAAGTGCAAACCCGTGTTATATTTAGCACAATTAGTATGCTATAATGACGCACATTCACACAATAATTATTCAGATGGCTATCATGTACAATTTGATCATTTTGTAATTGCCATAACTCCAAGATGGCCGCCAAATATCAATATTTTATTCCGTTTTGCACTGTGGATGTCATATTGGAAATGTTTGCATGTAATATGAAGTGTTGTTACTTGACTACTAATTTGTCAGTTTGAATTGGGACTGTGTGAATGTTTCAGCTAAATAAATCCAATATGGCAACCAAGTATCACTAAGCTGGTAATATTACATAGCTGTGGCGGGTGCATGACATCTGGATCAGAATTAGGAATGAGTGGGTAATTGTCATGTATCTGGGACATAACACGTGGGGCAGGAAGGTTGACCGTTTCAAAGCATTATTGTGCTCATGTGCAGCTGCAAAGGTCAGTGCATATAAGCCCAGCGTGTGTGTACTTGCAGCTGATGCATCCTCTGGCAGACTTGCATCCACATTTGATCAGTTCGCTGCAGGCTCGTGCAGCTTCTGGAATTTTCATCCAGACAGGGGTCCATGAAAAGCCGTCAATTACCCATCCCCATTCGTCTGGTGATGGGATTGTCTAATATTCATCTAATATTTTGCAATCAAAATATTGTGGCATATCAGGTTTTTCACCAGATTCAATGCAGCCCAGAAGGTTAGACTTTTGTCCATGTCGTATCTTACCAAAATCAGACAGCGAAGGCGGAGTAGATTGATTTTCATGGGAGAAAAACGTTGCTGGGTCTCCATCACGTTGTTGATTAGCAATGTATAGTCGACCAAATAGGTTGCTGTTTTGCCGTTTTACTTTAACAGCCTTGAACTTGTCTTTGATTTGGGGGATTTCAGTAGTGGAAGTGAGTTTTTCTCGATTGGATTCTGAATTTGGTCTCAATCAAATCTTTCATATACTTTAGATACTGCGTTCTACCTAGAGATTCAATTGTCCGAATTGTCTCTACAATTGATTCATCTGCGCAAACACGTCTACCAACAGCTCAGAACAATCATCATGGAATAGGTTTCCAAAGCCGGATATGACATCTACAAGTTTGCGTGACTGCTGATGGAACAGTTTCTGAGTGGAAGGTCCTTCTGCGTGATGCAGGTTAATATATGGATGATCTTCATTAATGTACTGTGTATTAAAGTCTTTTTATAACATTAGCAAGCTCTGGCCCCCATATCAGCCATCGTCGAAGAGAAATATGGTCTTTTGTTAATCCGATGGCACCTCCATTGCCCTTTAACTTAGCATGTTTCTGTTCATGTACTTGGTCGATAGGAATATAAGAGAAGCGGTTTGTCGTTTTGGAAACAACAGAGTGCTTCTTGAATGCATCTTCAATAGCCGCAGAGAGGGACTGCATGTCTCGAATGTGAATTGAGATCCAGCGTGCATAGTTGTAGTGACCGAATGCAAAGAAAAAGCAGACAAGTGACTCAAGTGCTTCAACATACAAGTCAAATTTGTTTTCTCTCTGTGCTCTCAGAAGGACATTGATTATTTTGTATATGGCTATACCAGTATCCCAAAACTGGAAGGTAGGACTGGTGACAAGCAGGCGTTTGCTCCATGCCTCAAATGTTTCATCAGTTTCATTTGAACTCTTTGAAAGCTGAAATTCATATTGTTGGATGGCTGATAACACTACAACAGAGACTTGATGTGCATGGCGAGTCCGTATCAGATGTGCTGCTTTCATGAAACCTTCAGCGATTCCAGATGTGGCAATTTCAGCCTGTACAACTGCTGCCCAAACCTTGCAGGTAATCCCCCGTCATATTCCACAGAGCCATTTCTAGATGCAGACCACCAAACATTACTACAAATGTGTCATTGAATATATTTTGCGTTTGCAAATATGGGGCAGTCACATGCCATGACAGGGATCTGACCAGGATGTAGAAAGGCAGTGACATGTTTGATTACATTCATGCCATGTTTGACCATTCCTGGTGTGTCAGCCTTTTCCATGGAGATAGGCAGTAAAGACATTATAGCTGCTGGGTCCAACATGGTAGATACGTTTTTAGCATGAAATGCAGTCCACGCAATTGCTTCATTAGTTTTTGTGTCTCTTGTCAAAAGTTCACTTGCATTCTGTAACCAGACATCTTCAAGTGCCATTGCTCTGTTTAATTCACCTCTCTTTTGCTTGGTATGAACAGCAGGAACTGTTATCTTAGATGGATTCATTGTTACTGTAGGAACTACTGAATATGAGTATGGAAGAAGCAATTTATCTGACCCTATGTTGGATAACGGAAATGGGTCTTGGGGTTTACCAATAGTGTGTCCTGTTGAAAACTGCATGATACTGATGCCATTGCCATGGAACGATGAGTGGGCTGTTGTGGATGACGGATTGTGGTCACTATTGTCCATAGCACAAACTACAAATAGTCCAGATCTCAGCTGTGACTGGCAAACTACACCGGTAGCAGCAAAATATCTGCACATGCTTATTGTGACGTTACTTTCCAGCTGCTGCACGCGTGCATATGAAATGCAAACACCGATGTTGTGCAATTAATTTTTTGCTTCTTGTCAGCGAGTGAATGTTCAACCCAAGATATACGACAAGAGGTGGCTCTCATGCAACGTGTGTTGGTGTTTCTTTCTGGCATTGTTTTCATTGTGTTGAAGAGCATAAATTGTGATATTGTCAAACAGGCTTGTGATAACTTGGGATGTTTGTCTTTCATAGTTGGTCCATTTACTATCATTGATACAAGGGCATTGAGACTGTTCGGTACTGCGGTATATTGACAGTCAGGAGGAAAATCACCCGAAAACTGAATCTGTTCGTCAGAATCAAAGATGTCTTTACGGATAGGTTTTGCAACTTTAGTCATTTCTAATGCCTCAGATTTGTAATCTCTTACAGTTAGTGCATCCTTTAACATTTGTTGTATGCCTTCAGGGAATACTACCACTGACCGCTTTCTATATGTATGTTCTTGAATCCCATTGTTACAAAAGTGTTCAAGGATTTCATTCTTTAGACGAAATCTGTTGGTTGTTAGATGTAGACCTAATTGTTGTTGTTGTTGCTATTTATGAAATCCCACGCTTGTAATTATGGGTAAACAAAAAATGGGATATTGCAATTTATATCTAAAATTGTGTATATACATGTATTTGCATAAAACGAGGCTTGAGCAATACAGTTGTGTAAATATTAGTGACATATTATGTATACAGTTATATATACATATAGGCATAAAGTGGGCATTTCAAATTGATTTAAATGAGGTAAGTCTCCAGTTACCTTGCAACAGTACCCACATTTTCATTTACTATGGAATAAATCAAATCAGAAATAGTAAATGAATGTATAATTATAGCCTTCAGAAAGAAAATGTATGGCAAAATAATGAACTTTGGTGGCCAACTTGGATTTATACAAATTATTAAATGATTTAGTTACATTTTGATGTTATTCAAATACTTTGTTGCATCCAACACTCGCATTCCTGGGGGTTAAAGTACTCGAACATATCAATTGAGTACAATCATAGGCCATACAATTAAAATGTGGCGGCCATCTTGGATTCCTGCATTTTAAACGTGTTTCGGTTGTCTTTTTTTTTGGAGCCACTTATTTTAGGAATCTGTATGACCTTAGCTACGTCCCACACAAACATGGCACTTTTGGCCGGCGTGTATAGATAATCCATTTTTTTCAAGTTAAGGGACCGCACTACAACGTCACGAGACACATGCATTACATAGGTTTTGGCTTGACACCGGAACGAGTATTGTCTACATTCATTGTTAAACAGCACGCGCTATACAGTTGAACACGGCTGCCAGCGGTGTCGAACAACGGAAGTCGTGTAACAATGGATGTGAAATCTAATTCAATCAATCAGGCTCAACATGTTCACAAAAGTCAGAACCTTGCATTTACAAATGTATATTAGCCCAGGGTCTAGGCCAGGGCCAGGACTATATGTAAATATAGGTATGCCTGACACATCATAAGAAACGTAGACGATAGTTAACCCTTAGACCGCTACACACAACAATTGTCGTCTGCTGTGGCTTTTATATCTTGCCGTATTTCTCAATAAAAACATGGTTTGACAACACTTCAGAATCATTTCCAATGATTCTAAAGTGCTGTCAATGCATGTTGTAAATTATTCTAAAGTGCTGTCAAAGCATGTTTCTGATGATACAAATGGAAAATAAACAGCAAACAACAACAAACTAAGATAGCGGTGTAAGGGTTAGATGTTGTAGTGGCTATACTGTGATAATTCTATATCTTGTCAACCAAAGGATTCAGTTGTTCTTCGACATCAGTCGGCTTGGTGATAGGCACGGTAAATTCGCTGTGGCATGGAATACACCATGGACGCGGCTCACCTTTGAGCATATACAAATGCGTTAGTCGTGAATGTCCAATGCGCAATCGACTAAGGACATCTTCATCCCGGCATACATGTCTGTAGCCAGGAGTCCATTCGCACAGAGTCGGTTTCACAGCATGAAGTTTATTACCTGTGAGCAGATCCCACCGGGTCTGCATTGTATCGGAAATGAATGAGTTGATGGATGATTTAAAATCATGATTGCAAACAGGAAAATTAGAAGTCGGTAGCTCCAAGGCGGCCTTGGCAGCACTATCTGCCCTGTCATTGCCCTTGATGCCAGTATGACTGGGGAGCCAACACAAAATAATGTCCTTTCCAGATGAAATTAAAAAATGGTGTAGCTCAATGATTTGGCGGATAAGTGGATGCTCCCAAAACAACACTTGTCGTCTGCTGTTGCTTTTATATCTTCTCAATAAAAACATGTTTTGACTGCACTTCAGAATCATTTCCAATGGAAATGATTCCGAAGTGCTGTCAAAGCATGTTGCAAATTATGTTTTTGATGGAAAATGGAAAATAAACAGCAGACGACAGAAAAATAAGATAGCTGTGTAAGGGTTAATGGAAGATAAATAGAACACGTACGATAGTATGGCTGGCATATTTTATCGTGCTACCAAACATGTGAATTAATATAAAGGATACGTACCATTGCTGATACTGGTACTGAAGTATACTGAATCCTTTTACACGTGCTTTGTTCGATCATTTTATGTATTGATTTGTAATTGTATGTCATGTATGCCATAAATAAATAAAACATGCTAAACTTTCTAGATAATTTACAAGAAAGTATGCCCCCCCGGTATCGGTAGATCAGGGAGGTTATAGTGTTTAGACGGTGTGTCCGTCCGTGTGTCCGTAGGTCTGGTTAAGAAGTTTTCCGGATATTCCCCAATTTGCCATCGGAGACATGTGTGTTTTTAGATATATTCGGTGAAATTTTCCATACAAAAATCATGATTTTAGCTTCTTTTTGTATGGAAAATAGCAAATATATCAGATATTTCATGTAATTGTATGCCATGCTTGTATGTACGAGACATGTACTCAATATGAACACCTCCTAATATTAAAGTTATTCGAATATATCTATGTAACACTGGTTTTGTCATGAAATTGAGATCATTTAGATCGTACATGCAATTACGATGGATGAATGTAAAATATCTAGAAAGTATGAGCCTATACATACACTGTTACCGCCGCTGACAAATATTTTGCCATCACGTAGCTCTAGATCCGTGAATGCAGGCCTACAATGTTTGCCATTTTTTCAGTGCGGAACTGAGTCTACTGAACATATTTGAACAAGATTAAAAATAACTTTGTTCAGGATGTACACTCGCTTAGAATGTTTAAATGTGAAGAATATGTCAGCGGATGGCCAAAGAATACAGCTTGCTGGCACAGCACATGGACATTTCTGCACACCAGTTGCACCACACATTGAGCGTGATTTCCCAGTCACTCACCAAGTGAGAGAATGCACAATAAATTACGGGTGTTGTTCTTCACTGCATGTATTATTCGTTAACAGCCATTATAGGTTTTCTTTCAAAAGTGAACCTTTGCAGACATATGCTAGGAGAGTTGTGACATACAATGGTGTCGGCTAATTCTGCGCACCTTTCCAAACAAATTTAAATGTCATTAATATTCTCATATTCAGTCAAAATTCCCTGAATATTCAACGAAGTTCAAAGAAGTCTGTGCCAGTAAATGTCATAATGTTCTGGCATCACTAAGTGACGTAAATTGTATGATGTATGACATAACTTGCGTGTTTGCAACGTCACAATTTGTTATGCTAATGCTGCGCATCTGGTAGTGTAAACAAAAATGGCGAACGGCATACTGAATTAGCATAGCAAAATGTGCATAAAACTTGAAGCAGAACTATCCAGTTACACCATGACAAGTTAGTTTCCTAGTTGAACAGTTAATTTAGTAAATAAGACAGCTATTCCATCAGCAGGGTCTGAGGATTTAACACATTTTGACCGAGGTCTATAAATACATTAAATATGCCTAAAAGCATCAATAAATGAAAACAAATAATAAGCTAAACAAATTTTTGTTACCCCCTCCATATACTCCATGGAGTATATGGAGGGGGTAAAAAAAAGATTTTTAGCTTATTTTTGTTTTCATTTATTGATGCTTTTAGACTTATTTAATGCATTTATAGACCTCGGCCCGTTACTTCAACCTGTGATTTTGACTATATTCTGAATACATTTTTACCAAACTATCGGAATGGGATAAAATTGTGCCACAGTGTAGCAATTAATCTGCTTACTTATTCCAAAATCCACATATTTTATTATGACGTACGCAAGGCTAAATTTGACGTCAATTGCGCGCGTTTCTCCAAAAGTATTGAGTTGGAGTCACGAAACTTTACAAGAATGTTTGTCGTCATGCCATTGTGAAGTGGGGAACATGGGGTTTTAAATGTGGATTTATCCAGTATTCACTGAGGTATGGTCCTTGACTTAGTGAAAGGTGGTGATTTTCAACTAGTGTCCCACATAACTGAACAAGTATTTGAGTCATGTAAACTGACAGGAAAGTTTGTCACCATGTGAAGTTGTGCACCTGTGGTTTTCGACGCAAATCCATCCAGTATTCGCAGACTTATGGCCCTTGATTTAGTGAAAAGTGGCGATTTTTAACTTGTGTCGCACATAACTGAAACCGTATATGAATATTTATTATCATGTGAAGTTGCGCACCTGCGGTTTTAGACGCGGATTCATGCAGTATTGACAGAGTTATGGCCCTCGACTTAGTGAAATGTGACGATTTTCAACTTGTGTCAAACATACATAACTGAAAAACTATTTGAGCTACAATCATGAAACTATGGCATGTCAAACGTTGCTATATTACATATCTATTTTATTATTATTGTATGTTTGGTATTGTTATTCAATGTTTCGTTATTGTTATTCAATGTTATTCTCTACTTTGTTATTGTCATTGTATGTTCGATATTCTTATTCAATGTTTGTTATTGTTATTCAATGTTTCGTCCTTGTTATTCAATGTTGCGTTATTGTTATTCTACACTTCGTTATTGTCATTGTATGTTCGATATTCTTATTCAATGTTTCGTTATACTTATTCAATGTTTCGGTATTGTTATTCAATGTTTCGTTATTATTATTCAATGTTGCGTTATTGTTATTCTATACTTCGTTATTGTCATTGTACGTTCGATATTCTTATTGTACCTCCCGGACTCCGTCGGGGGATACTATGGATTTGACAGCGGGCCGCGTCCGCGTCCGCGTCCGCGTCCGCCGCAGACACTTCTTGTCCGGAGCATAACTCGAACACCCTTTGGAATATTTACATGAAACTTCACACATGCATAGACCATGACCCGAAGGTGTGTCGCGCACAAGAATGATAACTCTTGCATAGCTAATATTTTAGTTATCTCCCTTTTTTTTTTCTCGCACTGATTTCGTGTCCGGAGCATAACTCCACCATCCTTTGGAATATTTTCATGAAACTTCACACATGCATAGACCACGACCCGAAGGTGTGTCGCGCACAAGAATGACATAGTTATCTCCCTTTTTTTTTTCGCGCACTGATTGACCATAACTCGACCAACCTTTGGAATATTTTTATGAAACTTCACACATTCAATTAGACCACGAACCGAAGGTGTGTCGTGCACAAGAATGACAACTCTTGCATAGCTAATTTTTGAGTTATCTCCCTTTTTTGTTTTCGCGCACTGATTTCCTGTCCGGAGCATAACTCGACCACCCTTTGGAATATTTTCCTGAAATTTCACACATGCATAGACCACGACCCGGAGGTGTGTCGCGCATAAGAATGACAACTCTTGCGTAGCTAATTTTTGAGTTGTCTCCCTTTTTTTTGTGCGCACTCTACAAACTGGACAATAATGCATGAATACCCTTTTTCTCGTCTGCTCTGTACACCTTTTCTTGTGTGCTCTGTACACCTTACCTGTAGAGAGAACAATAGAGAATGGGAGAACCATTCACCTGTGCATGTGCTAGCATGTGCAAATGTCCAGTCTTGGCCAGTCTTGGCCACTGACTACAGGTAATTTATACAGGTAAATGACTACATTGGATATTACATTTCCGTAGACTGTGTTGAAAATATTGTGGCATTATGTGGACCTGTGCAGATATATGTAGATAAATATAGGACTATTAAAGAAAAATTCTGGGCTCCAGTAGCAAACATTATTATTTTTAATTTTTAAACTTTTTTTTCCATTTTATTTTTTTCATTTTTTTTCTACAAATTCTTTTTAAATTTTTGTCTTGTAGCAAAAGGTCGTAAGTGCTATATACAGACTATTATCATATAATAAAACAATTATTGACTAGTGAGCCATAGAATATAATCTGATATTCCATGGCTCAGTAGTATATGCTCGGGCCAGTGAAAATTGCTTTCGGGCCCAGGCTCGAGGTCAAGGCGGGACAAGGCGAGGCATTCTTGTTTACTTATCTCCCTTTGTTGGTTCATGCTCTGATTTGGTATCCAGAGCATAACTCGAACACCCTTTGGAATATTTTTATGCCCCACCACGATAGTGGAGGGGGCATTTAGTGTTACCCTTGTCCGTCCGTCCTTCCGTCCGTCCGCACACACGAATGGGTACTTGTTGTAAGCGTACGGGGATCTTATTGGGTAGGGTTAGGATAGTGTTGGGTACTCTTGTTGGGTATTTTTATACAGTAAAAACCCAACAAGTATTCATTCGTAGGAACGTGCGTCCCGTCCTCAAGTCCGTCCGTCCGTCCGTCCGTCACAAAACTTTAACACTCGGGTAAATGTCTCATAATTTCTTCATCCTTCCACCGATCTGCTTCATATTTCATATACACATTGCTCTGATGGTTCACTACCGCCCTGTGCCAAATCCACATTCGTCCTGCCCCCGCCAAGCCCAGGGTGAAGGTCACATACTTGGTGCTTCAAAAACTTTAACGCTCAGGTTAATATCTTATAATTTCTGTTTTCTTTCACGGATCAGCTTCATATTTCATATACACATTGCTCTAATGGTCCTCTACCGCCCTGTGCCAAATTCACGTTCATCCTGCCCCCGCCAAGCACAGGGTCAAGGTTACATACTTCGTGCTTCAAAAATTTTAACGCTCAGGTAAATATCTTATAATTTCTGTTTTCTTTCACGGATCAGCTTCATATTTCATATACGCATTGCTCTAATGGTCCTCTACCGCCCTGTGCCAAATCCACGTTCGTCCTGCCCCCGCCAAGCCCAGGGTCAAGGTCACATACTTAGTGCTTCAAAAACTTTAACGCTCGGGTAAATATCTTATAATTTCTGTTTTCTTTCATGGATCATCTTCATATTTCATATACGCATTGCTCTAATGGTCCTCTACCGCCCTGTGCCAAATCCACGTTCGTCCTGCCCCCGCCAAGCCCAGGGTCAAGGTCACATACTTCGTGCTTCAAAAACTTTAACGCTCAGGTAAATATCTTATAATTTTTCTTTCCATTCACGGATCAACTTCATATTTCATATACGTGTTGCTCTAATGGTCCTCTACCGCCCTGTGCCAAATCCTCGTTCGTCCTGCCCCCGCCAAGCCCAGGGTTAACATCACATACTTAGTGCTCTAATGGTCCTCTACCGCCCTGTACTTGGTGCTTCAAAAACTTTAACGCTCAGGTAAAAGAAAATTTTGACTTGGAATTTGGTCTCATTTATTATCAAAGCGATATGTGGGACATCCGTGTTCTATGAACACATTTTCTAGTTTATTAAACTTCACACATGCATAGAAGACGACCCAAAGGTGTGTCGCACCTAAGAATGACAACTCTTGCGTCGTTAATTTCTTAGTTATCTCCCTTTGTTTCGTGCACTGATTTCGTGTCCGGAGCATAACTCGAACACCCTTTGGAATATTTTCATGAAACTTCACACATGCATAGACCACGACCCTAAAGGTGTGTCACGCAAGAATGACAACTCTTGCATCACTAATCTCGTTATTGTTATTCAATGTTGCGTTATTGTTATTCTATACTTCGTTATTGTCATTGTATGTTCGATATTATTATTCAATGTATCGTTATTCTTATTCAATGTATCGTTATTCTTATTCAATGTTTCGTTATTCGTATTAAATGTTTCGTTATTGTTGTTCTATACTTGGTTATTATCATTGTAAAACTTGTCATTCGTTTTGTATGTCATGTGATTGTATAATTATCTTGTTATTCTTATTCAATTTGTGCTATTTTTATACTTCGGAATGATGTAATGCGTTTCCCTTTGTAACAAGGCATTTCATTGGCTTGTCATAAACGAACGCAGAGCGCGTGTACTCCGAATGGAAAATGCTACCACAATATTGTCAAGAACAAGGAATCTCACACTTTCTCTTAGCTTACTACCGTTTTGGTAAGTACAAACATGTTCCGGAACGCATTAAATCATTCCGAAGGATAAAAATAGCACACATCGAATAAGAATAACAAGATAATTATGCAATCACATAACATACAATACGAATGACAAGTTTTACAATGACAATAACGAAGTATAGAATAACAATATCGAAACATTGAATACGAATAACGAAACATTGAATAATAATAACGATACATTGAATATGAATAACGATACGTTGAATAAGAATATCAAACATACAAATACAATAACGAAGTATAGAATAACAATAACGCAACATTGAATAACAATAACGCAACATTGAATAACAATAATAAACAAACATTGAATAAGAATATCTAACATACAATGACAATAGTGGGTGGTGGTCTGGCGAATGAGACGGTGTAAATTAACGGTAGGGGTTCCATCTTATAGGAATCACGGTTTGCCTGGTTTGGCCCTCAGGTACGTTTTTATCTTTGGCTCTTTTGTTACCTGGGAGTTGAATTGGGTTATCGCCCATTATAAAAGTAGTAAGAGTATTACTGATCCTACGGTTTTTGGGAGGGACCAAGTGATTCTGGTGTGGCGAGGACCTGGCATCAGATCAGGATTATTCTGATTTCAGGGCTGAATATATAGTTTTATTATTGTAAATATTCAGTTCTGATTTTGGGATTTTCCCCCCATTTGTATATGCACTTGAACATGTACATTTACTTGTACAGGTTATATATGGGATTTAATACTAAACCCATTGACCCGGCCTTAAATGACCCTAGCTGTTGATAGGCCGCTAAACTCCAAACAAACAAACAAACAAACAAACAAACAAACAAACAAACAAACAAACAAACAATGACAATAACGAAGTATAGAATAACAATAACGCAACATTGAATAACAATAACGAAACATTGAACATTAACGAAATTTTGAATAACAATAACAAACATACAATAACAATAAAATATATATGTAATATAGCAACGTTTGACATGCCATATGAAACCTTATAGGAGTCCTGAGTTCCAATCCCGACACTGGCTGAATATATAGTTTTATTATTGTAAATATTCAGTTCTGATTTTGGGATTTTCCCCCCATTTGTACATGTACTTGAACATGTACAGTAATGAAACATTACTGGAATGTTTATCAACATGTGGAGTTGTGCATCTGGTGATTTTGATGCAGATTCATAGAGTATGGGGTGAGTTATGGCCCTTGATTTAGTGAAGATTGCTAATTTTTAACTTGTGTCGCCGGTAATTGTATTTGAGTTACAGGCATGAAACTTTATAGGAATGCTAATCAGCATGTGTAGTTGTGCACCTGCGGTTTTGTTTGCGGAATCATCCAGTAAGGATGGAGTTATGACCATTGACTTAGAAAGAATTGGCCATTTTGTCCATCACAAATTTGTGTCGCGCGTATTTCCAAAAGAGTTGAGAGTTGCGAAATTTTACAGGAATGTTTGTCACTATGTGCAGTTGTGCACCAGGTTTTTTTATGCGGATTCGTCTAGCATAGGCAGAGTTATGGCCCTTGACAAGTAAAAATTGCATATTGTGTCTCTTTTTATTTTATTATCTCCCAATATACAGCTAATTTACGCAGAAAAACAAGGTAGCTACATATATGCTGTTGTTGCCTTCAATTCTAATTTTCCTAGTCACGATAACATGCAGTGTTGGTGTGGGGGGAGATATGTTTTTGTCTGCAAAATAACCCTCTAGTTTGAACGTGTTTGTATGAATGTGCTGTGTCTGGAGGAATGGCTGCGACTTGCAACCAGTGTAGATCCAGATCAGCCTGTGCATCTGCACTGTCTGATCAGGATCTGCTCCGTTTGCCGTTTCATCAATGAAACACCCATCATGCTTCTAACAAGCAGTATAGATTATCATCAGGCTACAGGAATGTGCTTGTTTGTTTTCCATTTTCAGAGCACCCAGGTGGCAGTAACCCAACTCAAAATGTTGATGTGTGCCATTAATCACAGTTTTATTAACATATTTGTATCCTTCCAGGGCTTACGGGGGCATTTTTTACCATATGTGTTGTGACCAATCATGTTTAACCCATGGAATGTGGGTAAAAAAATTTGTTATCTGCTCTTGTTTTCATATGTTAGCTTCTTTCTCAATCCAAACCTGGTTTCGCAGCACTTTACAATCATTTCCAATATAAATTATTCTAAAGTGCTGCCAAACAGTGTTTTGTCTAGAAAAATGGAAAGTAAAACATCAACAGCAGACGGCAAATGTCAATTCAGCTTAGTACGCAGTGCTGGGGCCCGTTTCACTAACAAACTAAGCAAGTACTTTTGTCATAAGTTATAGCTTAAGTCCGGAGTACGTGCTTAGTCCGTGTCAAAAAAACATCTTAGCAAGAACGACGTTTACGATGGAAAACTAAGACAGGTAGCTAGCAGTCTTAAGTTATAACTTAAATATTTAAGTCGAAACTTATGAGAAAAAAAAATGGCAGCCCCTATGTGAGCCGAGGTGGAGAAAACAATTCACTGACAGCAGCTAAATGTTCACTTCATACGTACTATTTTAGCAATTATCTGCAATATAAACCATATATGTTTACATATAGATTGGCACATCTTAACCCGTGTATTGCTGTTTATGATGTAGGTCATTGAGTTACCAGTATTCGGTATGCTGAGTTATCTACACTGTAGAACCAGATGAGCCGGCTCGTAACGAACCGTCTGCCTGCCAGTGTGTCTGTATTGCCTGCCTGCCTGCCTGCCTGCCAGCCGCCACCTTGATCAGACTGCACGATGGTTTACGTCTGTACGTCCGTCGGTCCGGACGAAGTTGCATTACACTGCTTAGGGTGCACATCCAGTGTTTACAAACAGGAATGATCCTTAATAAATAAGAAACAATAGGCTTAAGTGGTACGGAAGAAGTCCATTCTTTTCTGTTGTATTAGGCCACGCCCCAAAATAGAGTCTGTCTGTCCCTCTATCTGTTCGTCCGTCTGTCCATCCGTCCGTCCCGTCCGTCCGTTCGTCCGGTCACATGTTTGGGATCTTAGGTGGTTGGAGGTGTGGCCTAAGACAAACGAAAACAATGCAACATATTCCGTAACCTAAGCCTATGGTGTCTTAAGTGGTCATTCATTTCTTTTAAAACAATGAATATACCACATAATGGTGTGTCGTGTATGAACGTCAATCCGTACATCCGTCTGGTTGACTGTCTGACTTTTGTTTGTTCTTCTTACAGAATATACAAACGATGGCAGCTGCATTTGCTATACTACGGGATCGAACCCATTGGCCTGGGCTTAAATGACACTAGCTGTTGATAGGCCGTTAAACACCAATAAACAATCAAACGAACAAGCACGGGCCCAGTCCCAGTGATTACACAGCTTTACTGATTGATTGAATGGCGTTTGACGTATGTCCTACAGCGAGGTCATAACCCTTTCACCCCTAAGTAATTGGAATGGATTTTCATATGTTAATTTTCCGACCAATCAAACCGTCACGAAATGATTTTCAGAATAGCCCATTTATGAAAAGAGGCCGTTTTTGTTGTTAAAAATATGAAAATCACTTGCAAAACGTGCAGATCCTGATGAGACGGCTCGTCATGAGCCGGCTCATGTGGATCTACACGTTTTGCTAATACCTCTATACAGGCATCTTGTGTTAATAGGGTTAAGGCCAATGATTGGGTGAATCTTCTGCACATGTGTGGCAAATATTGTTATTGCAAAGCTCACCGAAACACCCATACGTTGTGCATTTCTTATCTGGCAAATCCGATACCTGAAAATACATGAGCAAGTGAGCATAGATGCACGGATTTCCCGGCCACCACACAAAACTTGAACGCAATCTTACGAACGCATGCAAATATGAAAACTATATACCCCCTCAACATAGTTCGTATGCCGGGGGTATAACTATAGAGATGAAATGTTTGATGCCAGAGACGATATCATGAAGTGACATTGCGATAAATGATACTGAAGAATACTGCATATTTTTTAGATATGGCATTGTGTGTTTTTTCTCATCCACCGGATACATACATGTACAACAAATATATGTACCCGAGTACCACCACGATACGTTGCATAATCATGCATCATTAAAGCCTATATATGGCGTCTCTATACGACAACCAGTGTAGATCCTGACTGGACACAACTTTAGCACATATTTACAACAATAACGATGTGGCAAAGAGAGAGACATTTGGATGAATATAGAGAAAATCAACAGTGTCTTGCCCCAATTTTTTATCGTAAAATATACATACATGATATACAACATATATTGCACAATGATTACAACTCGTTGATGGAAAATGATAATTGAGCATGTTATTTGTGGATGTGATGGGGTCAATGGGCTATGCGGCCAGTCTAGATCAGCCTGTGGAGCAATGGGCTATGCGGCCAGTATAGATCCAGACCAGCCTGTGCATCCACATCTGGATCTGCACTTATCACTATTCCATCAATAAAATACTCGTCATATCGAGGTAACTGGGTAGAACCTCACACCAGTGACGGAGAGCAGAACGGGACCCAGCTAGAACCAATGCACCCCTGGCCACACTTGACACACAAGTTGGTGCCATAGTCAGTAAAAACAAGTGCTATTTTCATCCACAGAGTTGCCACATCCAGGCAGCTCCAAGGCAGGCCGGGGCCAGAAACAGTCAAGGCAGGCAGAAAATTTTGCTGAGCTCGAGCTAACTTACTGTTTTTGTCTTCAGACTAGTTATATATGGCTTACTTTCATAAGAAAGTGTGATAACTGAGTTGCCTGGAAATCCTGGCCTAACGTGGCAGGACATGGAAACCTAGGCTCCCTGTGGTGTCCAAGTACTCCCATGTGTGAACAGGTCGCCTGTCCCATTGGTGCGAACTGGACGCAGTACGACTACACACCAGATAATAATATGTAGATGGTATATATCTCACCCAAGCGCATATTCAATCCAGAACCTGGAAATGGCTGCGGGATGCAAACAGATAGGTCAGATAGATACCACAACATTCAATACCCAATTGAATTAAAATTGCTAAAATTCCAATGGAAATCAGAAGTAGCGAGTATCAAAAAGCAATAAACTGTTGTGGTATTTTTATCATGCTGCAGAAAACAATAAACAGACCACAGATATAGCATATTTTTCTTATTTTCCATGAAAACACATATTGGTATTTCATTAGAATTGGGTATTTAAGCAAATATGCAGCTTATCTGGAGCCCTGCTGATGGAACAGAATACAGTGCAGTCCTCATATTACTGCAGTTGTGCAGGCTGATCTTGATTTACACTGTTCACAAAAGCCATACGACCTATTTCTCTATTCAACCAATACAATGAACAGTTACTATGATTCCTTTTGAAAGGTACAGTTGAACCTCTCTAAACCGGACACTATGGGGACCCCATTGTCGATGGGTTTCACTGTAATTTGTTTCACTCTTGTGTCTGTTCATGATTGAAAATGACAAAAAATGTTTATGAAGTGGTTAATTACAGTGGAAGCTCTCTAAACCGGACACCCTAGACCTTCCCGGACATTCCAGGGTTTTCCGGTTTAGAGGTGTTCCGCCGTATATGTTCTGCAGTATGATAAAGACCGAGACGGTTCACCGAGTCATTCCTTTGTGGGATACATATAACTCTCCTGTATTTAGCCGACACTGTTGGTCTCACCCACGATAGTGGAAAGCGAGACATAACGGTCACAATTCCGTCATCGTCCAAATCCAAATATCGCACATCTCTTGATCCGTTTGTCGGATCATTATCAAACTTCATCAATAGTTTCCTCACATTGATACCCACCCATCAAGTGTCATTAGGGTGACATTGACCTTGGTGACCTTCACCAATAATTGTGGATGTACGCCCAAATTTCGTACATCTCGTGATACGAGTGTTGATTGTGCGCCAACATCATAAATACTTTTCTTACATTGATACCTACCACTCTAGGTCATTCGGGTGACCTTGACCTACTTTCCTCTAAATACAGGTAAAGTCCGTCCAAACTTGAATGTACATCCAACCTTTGTATATATCCTGATACAGCATTTGGATGTTTGTCTTGCTTCACGTGTAGCTTCCCGACATTGATACCTACCCACCCCGGGTCATTCACGTGTCCTTGGACTACTATTTTCGAAATACGTCGCTTCCGTCAACATTTGGATGAGACCTATCTGTTTACATACCGCAGCCATTTCCGGGTTCTGGATTGAATATGCGCATGGATGAGATATATACCATCTACATATTATTATCTGGTGTGTAGTCTGGATGTGGCAATTATGTGGATGAAATTAGCACGTGTTTTTACTGACTATGGCACCAACTTGTGTGTCAAGTGCGGCCAGGGGTGGATTGGTTCTACCTGTGATCCGTTTTGCTCTCCATCACTGGTGTGAGGTTCTACCCAGTTACCTCGTTATGACGAGTGTTTTATTGATGGAATGGTGATAAGTGCAGATCCAGATGCGGATGCACAGGCTGGTCTGGATCTATACTGGCCGCATAGCCCATTGCTCCACAGGCTGATCTAGACTGGCAGCATAGCCCATTGCCCCCATCACATCCACAAATAACATGCTCAATCATCATTTTCCATCAACGAGTTGTAATATATGTGCAATATATGTTGTATATCGTGTATGTATATTTTACGATAAAAAATTGGGGCAAGACACTGTTGATTTTCTCTATATTCATCCAAATGTCTCTCTCTTTGCCACATCGTTATTGTTGTAAATATGTGCTAAAGTTGTGTCCAGTCAGGATCTAAACTGGTTTTCGTATAGAGACGCCATACATAGGCTTTAATGATGCATGATTATGCAACGTATCGTGGTGGTACTCGGGTACATATATGTGTTGTATGTATCCGGTGGATGAGAAAAAACACACAATGCCATATCTAAACAATATGCAGTATTCTTCAGTATCATTTATCGCAATGTTACTTCATGATATCGTCTCTGGCATCAAACATTTCATCTCTATAGTTATACCCCCGGCATACGAACTATGTTGAGGGGGTATATGGTTTTCATATTTGCATGCGTTCGTAAGATTGCGTTCAAGATTTTGTGTGGCGGCCGGGGTAATCCGTGCATATATGCTCACTTGCTCATGTATTTTCAGCATCTGACTGTATCGGATTTTCCAGATAAGAAATGCACAACGTATGGGTGTTTCGTTGAGCTTTGCAATAACAATATTTGCCACACATGTGCAGAAGATTCACCCAATCATTGGCCTTAACCCTATTAACACCAGATGCCTGTATAGAGGTATTGGCGGAACTTGTAGATCCACATGAGCCGGCTCATGACGAGCCGTCTCATCAGGATCTGCACTTTTGCAAGTAATTTTCATATTTTTAACAACAAAAACGGCCTCTTTTCATAAATGGGCTATTCTGAAAATCATTTTGTGACGGTAGGATTGATCGGAAAATTAACATATGAAAATCCATTCCAATTACTTAGGGGTGAAAGGGTTATGACCTCGCTGTAGGACATACGTTAAACGCCATTCAATCAATCAGTAAAGTTGTGTAATCACTGGGACTGGGCCCGTGCTTGTTCGTTTGATTGTTTATTGGTGTTTAACGGCCTATCAACAGCTAAGGTCATTTAAGCCCAGGCCAACGGGTTCGATCCCGTAGTATAGCAAATGCAGCTGCCATCGTTTGTATGTTCTGTAAAAAGAACAAACAAAAGTCAGACAGTCAACCAGACGGATGGACGGATGGACGTTCATACACGACACACCATTAGGTGGTAAGTTCGTCGTTTTAAAAGAAATGAATGACCACTTAAGACACCATAGGCTTAGGTTACGGAATATGTTGCATTGTTTTCGTTTGTCTTAGGCCACACCTCCAACCACCTAAGATTCCAAACATTTGACCGGACGAACGGACGGACGGGACGGACGGATGGACAGACGGACGAACAGATAGAGGGACAGACAGACTCTATTTTGGGGCGTGGCCTAAGACAACAGAAAAGAATGGACTTCTTCCGTACCACTTAAGCCTATTGTTTCTTATTTATTAAGGATCATTCCTGTTTGTAAACACTGGATGTGCATCCTAAGCAGTGTAATGCAACTTCGTCCGGACCCACGGACGTACAGCCGTAAACCAACGTGCAGTCTGATCAAGGTGGCAGATGGCAGGCAGGCAGGCAGGCAATACAGACACACTGGCAGGTTCATTACGAGCCGGCTCATCTGGTTCTACAGTGTCGATAACTGAGCATACCGAATACTGGTAACGCAATGACCTACATCACCAATAGCAATTCACGGGTAAAGGTGTGCCAATCTATATGTAAGCATATATGGTTTATATGGCAGATAATTGCTAAAATAGTACGTATGAAGTGAACATTTAGCTGCTGTCAGTGAATTGTTTTCTCCACCTCGGCTCACATGGAGGCAGCCATTTTTGTTTTTTCATAAGTTTCGACTTAAATATTTAAGTTATAGCTTAAGAATGCTAGCTACCTGTCTTAGTTTTCCATCGTAAACGTCGTTCTTGCTAAGATGTTTTTGTGAAACGGACTAAGCACGTACTCCGGACTTAAGTTATAACTTATGACAAAAGTGCTTGCTTAGTTCGTTAGTGAAACGGGCCCCAGCACTGCGTACTAAGCTGAATTGACATTTGCCGTCTGCTGTTGATGTTTTGCTTTCCATTTTTCAAGACAAAACACTGTTTGTCAGCACTTTAGAATAATTTATATCGGAAATAATTGTAAAGTGCTGCGAAACCAGGTTTGGATTGAGAAAGAAGCCAAAATATGAAACAAGAGCAGATAACAAATTTATTTACCCACATTCCATGGGTTAAATATGATTGGTCACAACACATATGGTAAAAAATGCCCCCGTAAGCCCTGGAAGGATACCAATATGTTAATGAAACTGTGATTAATGGCACACATCAACATTTTGAGTTGGGTTACTGCCACCTGGGTGCTCTGAAAATGGAAAACAAACAAGCACATTCCTGTAGCCTGATGATAATCTATACTGCTTGTTAGAAGCATGATGGGTGTTTCATTGATGAAACGGCAAACGGAGCAGATCCTGATCAAACAGTGCAGATGCACAGGCTGATCTGGATCTACACTGGTTGCAAGTCGCAGCCATTCCTCCAGACACAGGACATTCATACAAATATTTTCAAACTAGGGTTGTTTTTCAGACAAAAACATGTCTCCCCCCCCCCCCCACACCAACACTGCATGTTATCGGGACTAGGACAATTAGAATTGAAGGCAACAATAGCATATATGTAGCTACCTTGTTTTTCTACGTAAATTAGCTGTATATTGGGAGATAATAAAATAAAAAGAGACACCATATGCAATTTCCACTTGTCAAGGGCCATAACTCTGCCTATGCTAGACGAATCCGCATAAAAAAAACCTGGTGCATAACTGCACATAGTGACAAACATTCCTGTAAATTTCGCAACTCTCAACTCAAACACTTTGGTTTAGTATTAAATCCCATATATAACCTGTACAAGTACATGTACATGTTCAAGTGCATATACAAATGGGGGGAAAATCCTAAAATCAGAACTGAATATTTACAATAATAAAACTATATATTCAGCCCTGAAATCAGAATAATCCTGATCTGATGCCAGGTCCCCGCCACACCAGAATCACTCGGTCCCTCCCAAAAACCGTAGGATCAGTAATACTCTTACTACTTTTATAATGGGCGATAACCCAATTCAACTCCCAGGTAATAAAAGAGCCAAAGATAAAAACGTACCTGAGGGCCAAACCAGGCAAGTTTTACAATGACAATAACGAAGTATAGAACAACAATAACGAAACATTGAATACGAATAACGAAACATTGAATAAGAATAACGATACATTGAATAAGAATAACGATACATTGAATAAGAATATCGAACATACAATGACAATAACGAAGCATAGAATAACAATAACGCAACATTGAATAACAATAACGAAACATTGAATAAGAATACTGAACATACAATGACAATAACGATATATTGAATAAGAATAACGATACATTGAATAAGAATATCGAACATTCAATGACCATGACGAAGTATAGAATAACAATAACTAAATATTGAATAACAACAACTAAACATTGACTAACAATAACGAAACATTGAATAAGAATATCGAACATACAATGACAATAACGAAGTATAAAATAACAATAACGCAACATTGAATAACAATAATGAAACAGTGAATAACAATACCGAAATATTGAATAAGAATAACGAAACATTGAATAAGAATATCGAACATACAATTACAATAACGAAGTATAGAATAACAATAACGCAACATTGAATAACAATAACGAAACATTGAATAAGAATACTGAACATACAATGACAATAACGATATATTGAATAAGAATAACGATACATTGAATAAGAATATCGAACATTCAATGACCATGACGAAGTATAGAATAACAATAACTAAATATTGAATAACAACAACTAAACATTGACTAACAATAACGAAACATTGAATAAGAATATCGAACATACAATGACATAAAATAACAATAACGCAACATTGAATAACAATAATGAAACAGTGAATAACAATACCGAAATATTGAATAAGAATAACGAAACATTGAATAAGAATATCGAACATACAATTACAATAACGAAGTATAGAATAACAATAACGCAACATTGAATAACAATAACGAAACATTGAATAACAAGAAAATAAACATTGAATAACAATAACTAACATTGAATAAGAATATCGAACATACAATGCAATAACGAAGTATAGAATAACATTGAATAACAGTAACGAAACATTGAATAACAATAACAAACATACAATAATAATAAAATAGATATGTAATATAGCAACGTTTGACATGCCATAGTTTGATGACAGTAGCTTAAATAGTTTTTCAGTTATGTATGTTTGACACAAGTTGAAAATCGTCACATTTCACTAAGTCGAGGGCCATAACTCTGTGAATACTGCATGAATCCGCGTCTAAAACCGCAGGTGCGCAACTTCACATGATGATAAATATTCATATACGGTTTCAGTTATGTGCGACACAAGTTTAAAATCGCCACTTTTCACTAAGTCAAGTGCCATAAATCTGCGAATACTGGATGGATCCGCATCGAAAACCACAGGTGCACAACTTCGCATGGTGACAAACTTTCCTGTCAGGTTTCATGACTGTAGCTCAAATACTTGTTCAGTTATGTGGGACACGAGTTGAAAATCGCCACATTTCACTAAGTCAAGGACCATACCTCTGTGAATACTGGATAAATCCACATTTAAAATTCCAGGTTCGCAACTTCACAATGGCATGACGACAAACATTCTTGTAAAATTTCGTGACTCCAACTCAATACTTTTGGAGAAACGCGCGACACAAATTTTGTGACTGACGGACAACCATGCCAAAAACAATATGTCTCCCCATATATGTGGGAAACATACCTATACTGTCATTTCGGATAATTCCGCGCATCGGCTAATGCGCAATTGACGTCAAATTTAGCCTTGCGTACGTCATAATAAAATATGTGGATTTTGGAATAAGTAAGCTCATTAATTGCTACACTGTGGAACAATTTTATCCCATTCCGATAGTTTGGTAAAAAGTTATTCAGAATATAGTCAAAATCACAGGTTGAAGTAACGGGCCGAGGTCTATAAATACATTAAATATGCCTAAAAGCATCAATAAATGAAAAAAAAATAAGCTAAACAAGTTTGTTTAGCTTATATTTTTTTTCATTTATTGATGCTTTTAGGCATATTTAATGTATCTATAGACCTCGGTCCGTTACTTCAACCTGTGGTCAAAATGCAATCTTATTTACTAAATTAACTGTTCAACTAGGAAACTAACCTGTCATGATGTCACTGGATAGTTCTCTTTCAAGTTGTATGCACATTTTGCTATGCTGATTCAGTATGCCGTTTGTTTACACTACCAGATGCGCAGCATTAGCATAACAAATTGTGACGTTGCAAACACGGAAGTGATGTCATACATCATACAATTTACGTCACTTAATGATGTCAGAACATTATGACATTTTACTGGCAGAGACTTCTTTGAACTTCGTTGAATATTCAGGTAATTTTGACAGAATATGAGAATATTAATGACATTTAAATTTGTTTGGAAAGCCTTAGGTGCACAGAATTAGCCGACACCATTGTATATCACAACTCTCCTAGCATATGTCTGCAAAGGTTCACTTTTGAAAGAAAACCTATAATGGCTGTTAACGAATAATACATGCAGTGAAGAACAACACCCATAATTTATTGTGCATTCTCTCACTTGGTTAGTGACTGGGAAATCACGCTTTATGTGTGGTGCAACTGGTGTGAAGAAATGTCCATGTGCAGTGCCAGCAAGCTGTATTCTTTGGCCATCCGCTGACATATTCTTCACACTTAAACATTCTAAGCCAGTGTACATCCTGAACAAAGTTATGTTTAATCTTGTTCAAATATGTTCAGTAGACTCATTTAATCACTGAGAAAATGGCAAACATTGTAGGCCTGCATTCACGGATCTAGAGCTACGTGATGGCAAAATATTTGTCAGCGGCGGTAACAGTGTATGTATAGGCTCATACTTTCTAGATGTTTTACATTCATCCATCGTAATTGCATGTACGATCTAAATGATCTCAATTTCATGACAAAACCAGTGTTACATAGATATATTAGAATAACTATAATATTAGGAGGTGTTCATATTGAGTACACGTCTCGTACATACAAGCATGGCATACAATTACATGAAATATCTGATATATTTGATATTTTCCATACAAAAAGCTAAAAACATGTTTTTTGTATGGACAATTTCACCGAATATATCTATAAACACACATGTCCCCGATGGCAAATTGGGGAATATCCGGAAAACTTCTTAACCAGACCTACGGACACACGGACGGACACACCGTACAAACACTATAACCTCCCTGATCTACCGAGACCGGGGGGGGGGGGCATACTTTCTTGTAAATTATCTAGAAAGTTTAGCTTGTTTTATTTATTTATGGCATACATGACATACAATTACAAATCAATACATAAAATGATCGAACAAATTTTCCATTTTTATCATCAGAAACATGCTTTGACAGCACTTTAGAATAATTTACAACATGCATTGACTGCACTTTAGAATCATTGTAAATTATTCTGAAGTGCTGTCAAACCATGTTTTTATTGAGAAATACGGCAAGATATAAAAGCAACAGCAGACGACAATTGTTGTGTGTATCGGTCTAAGGTTTAACTATCGTCTACGTTTCTTATGACGAGTCGGGCATATTTACATATAGTCCTGACCCTGGCTAAGACCCTGGCTAATCTCCTTGGAATACCAATATGTGTTTTCATGGAAAATAAGAAAAATATACTATATTTGTGGTCTGTTTATTGTTTTCTGCAGCATGTTAAAGGTACCACAAACATTTTATTGTTTGATACTCGCTACTTCTGATTTCAATTGGGTTTTTGGCAATTTTAATTGAGTATTTAATAAAATACGCAGCTTATCTGGAGCTCTGATTTCCAATATTTGTCTATAAGGCCTAATGGAATATTGCCTACCAATACGGCCGACAGTTTTCATACCTGTATCCAACAAAGGGAAGTAATGTTTACTAATTTGGGAACTATCTATACATACCTGACTTTTCTGGCTCGTGCGTTCCACGGTCTGTTACATTGGCTCGGTCACCCTCGAAATACCCAATTGCTTCAGATATGATGGAGTGAAAATACTCAATTACTAATTCCTTATCTGGAGCACTGTATGTCCCACGGGCGTATGAAAACGTAGCTGACAGCCAGGTAGATAGGGATTGTGTTGAGTCCCTGTGTTAGTAGTGTACCTGTATGTACCCTGTAGCCCAGATGTTCCAGTAACACATGTTCACAGTACACACACAGGCATTCGGCGTGTTTCCGCTTTCATCGGTATTATATATCAACAAGGTTTCTAACTTTGGTCGGACACGACCTCGTATAATAACAAAATAACATGTTTAAACTTGTAATTTTCTATGCATTCTATGTATTTCTGCCGGATAACAATAATTATCAAATGATCATATGAACTTGCCACTACAATATTGACGTTAGAGCCTTAAACACATTATTTAATTTGTTATGATACGAGGTTGTGTCCGACCTAGGAAAAGGAGCTGAAATTCGATATTATTTGCATAAATATGTTCTAACTATGTTATTTTAGCAAGATAACAATAATTCTCAAATGAACATGTGCACTTTCTGCCAAAATATTCACATTAGCGTTAATAAAATCGCGGAATGTGTTATAATACGAGGTCGTGTCCGACCAAAGTTAGAAGCCATTTTCATAAATATAGTTATACCAATGAAAGCCGAAACACGCCGAATGCCTGCGAGTACACGCCACCAAGCAATGCAGGATTTGTTTACTGAAAGTCGACACACACCTTTGAAATATTACCGACACTGGATAAATGGGGCGTATGGCCTTTGCGGCCAGTGATTGCTCAGATGAGAGCATCTACATCCGCACAGCCTGATCAATCCTGGTCCGCACTGTTCTCCATTTTGTCATAGACATAACCGGCATGATACTAACAAACCGTACAGATCATTATTGAAGGAAACCCACATAAATCGTTTTGGAAAGATAGATGATAAAAACACGTTCAATGTTGTCATTAGGTACAGCATCACGTGGTGGGTTGTATCAATTGATTGGCAAGTGGACTGTGTCATGATATACAAGATAGTTAACGCCCATTGGTTTTTGTTATGATATTTAAACATGTCTCGGGCTACGCCCTCGGCATGTTTAAATATCGTAGCTCGAAACCAATGTACTTTAACTTGTTAATACTTGTTTTAAAATCCATATATGTGAATGTGACTATGGAAATGTGGCAGTTGCGACCAGTGTAGATCCAAACCAGCCTCCGCATCAGCGCAGTCAAATCAGGATCGGCAGTGTTCGCCACGAGTGAAATAAACGACTAACCGCTATGACGTTACTTCGCTAATAGGAAGGGAGTCGGTGAACGGACTGAAACAGCGGAATATCTTGCTGTAATAAACGTCATTTTCTATTCGGTAGTTCGCCTGTCCATCATGAATTGGCGATACACGAGTTATAGGTCACGTATTCCAAGGTCAAGTTTTAGGACGTACATGCTGGAAATGTCGGTGTCGCCGAGATAAATACAAGGCCATATATGTGGATGTGGCTGGAAAATGGGGCTTGTGGGTTTTGCGACCAGTGGAGATCCAGATCAGCCTGTGCATGCGCACAGTCTGATCAGGATCTGAACTGTTAACCATGCCATCAATAAAAGATCCGTCGTGCCTGTAACAAGGAGGACTATAGATTGTTATCCCGCTACACGAGAGTGTTATTTGATCAGGAGCTGCACCGGTCACAAATGTCATAAGTCCCATTTATCCAGTTACAGCCACATATCTTCTCATAAACAACGTCACCGTTTGGAGGACACTTAGCGTCAGATATCTTAATATGTGGCTGTGACTGGAGATGTGGGACTGATCACATTTATAAACAGCCTAACTCCCGACCTGCTAGCGCACTCCCGTGGACAGATGGGGATATATATACTGCTTGCCAGAGGCATGGTGGGTATAATGCAGTATCTTCTGCATGTAGCTGAATGGGAATTCGTCAGGAACCCGGCGCCTATTTCGACGTGAAACATTTTACGCCGGCGCGGGGTGCAGCACCAGTGCAATAGGATTGTGTGAATTACACGGTGACCAGTATCTACAATGGTTACACAACCCGTAAGGTCCCTTTATCATCCGGCATCCCATACGTCGCTGTGACTGGAGAACTGGGGCTTATGGCATCCGTGACCAGTGTAGCTCCGGATCACATAGCACACTCCTGTAGCCTCATAACGATATGTATGCTTGTTGGAAGCACGACGGGCGTTTCATGGATGGAATAGCGAACTGCGAATGCACAGGCTGATCTGGATCTACACTGGTCACAAAAACACATAAGCCCCATTTCTCGAGTCGAAGCCACATATTCCATTAAACTTGTGCAGCAATCGTCTTCGAAAACAGGTCAGCATGCTACCTACTATGGATCAAATCCACATTTCCATTTCGTTTGGGAACAAATCCAGTACATATTTGTGAACAAGTCATTCAAAGTATACACCTCATATGACACACGCCATGTGATTTTGTACTTAAGAAAATGTGCCATGTTGCATGACTATATTTACATAAATTTACGATACTTTCCGTAAATGACGACATTTCTTGCAAAGGACGTCGAAAGATGACGAAATTTTCACAGGAAATGTGGAATTATTATGAAAACGTTCGACGTCCGTTACGGAAGAATCGTGAATTTACGGAAGTATCGTGAATTTACGGAATTTACGGAAGTATCGTGAATTTACGGAATTTACGAAAGTATCGTGAATTTCGTCAATATTTGTACGAGATATCGCACATCTTATAAGGTACAAAATCACACTGCGTGTCTCTTACACACCGCACAAAACATTATTCAGATTTGCACCAAATAATTTCACGGTTTAAATGAGTGCAAACTATGTGATAATTCACCCGCGAATGGTGACTATAGTTCAAGATATTGACAACTCCATGGATGCGTAGACCGTCACATGTGACAGGTGTATGTTTAATATCAGGCGCGGAGCCAGGATTTCGGGTTAGGGGGAGGGCGTAACTATTTTGCAATACTTGACTATATCATAGAACGCGCTGGTCCGAGGGCATTCCCCCCCCCCCCCCCCCTCCCCCAGAAATCTTTTGAAATCTACATCGCATTTCCTGCGTTCTGGCGTATTTTGGAGCAACCCTAAATTCACAACGCGAACGTAGAAACGTGCCTTGTAATTTGTAAAAAATCTTTACTCGGCGAATTTTAGGGGGGGGGGGGCGCGCGCCGGGTCCGCCCCCCCCCCCCCCCCCACCCCCCCCCTGAATCCCGCCCATGAATATATCACGTCACTGCGCAGGCTGATCTGGAACTACACTGGCCACACATGTCGGTCAGATTTGTTTGTCAATAGGAAGCACAAATATCGCTGCACGTTTTAGTCCACTCTATACAGGTAACAGAAAACAACCGCCGACAATGCATATAAACCAAGGGAGATAACACCGTTCTGTAAGTCATGAACAGGCTGGGTTGTCTGCCCTATGTTCCGATGAGTCCGACGTTACAACCGTAGTGAAATAGTTTGAGAAGAGTTATTTTGTTTATATTTATTTTCTTGTTAGTTACAAACATATACGTTACATAATAGGACATATATTTATCCCGTCAACACAGTGCGTATGTGCCGTGAAACATTTTTGATATCCAGTCAATACTATTTTTGCATTTTGCAGCCATTTGTAGGTGTTGACGGGATAAATAGAATAGTAGGTTAGTGCCGTGAATGGGAAAAAATATCTGGCGTGGCACGGAAACGGGATGTGCTCGGCAGAGCCTCGCCCATCCCGTTTCCTGAGCCTTGCCAGATATTTTTTCCCATTCACGGCACTAACCTACTATTCTCTATACATGTGTTGTCACTGGAGTGTGCATGACAGCAGGGTACGATTCCACATTAGTTTAATTATTTTAATACATTTGAATCTCACTATACCAAAACACCACGGGTACCATCGACGTGTTCCGTATAGAGAGGTTCAACTGTACAACTCGTGTACCTCAAAGCCCCGCTCTTCCAACAGGTCCATGATGTGGCCCTGACAGCTGGTGATTGATTGCTTACAGTGGAAAACTCTCTATACCGGACACCCTGGCGGTACATATGGTGTTCGGCATAGAGAGGTTCCACTGTGCTTGCATTTTATTGTAGCCGGCTGTCATGTACACAATGAACAGTATCATGGTATATGTCTGTACTATCCGTAAATGCTAACACCTACTTCAACCCCTTCAACACAAAACGCTAGTTTTAATAGTTATAACGAACAGTATAGATAGATATGGATCAAACAACTCAATCATCTCATCAGAATCCTGACAGTTCGCAACTATTTTATTATAGTAAAATATTACATTAAATGTGTCATTCCGATCGCCAAGTGTGAAATGAGAATGATTATATTTTAACGTCCCAGTAACAGCTAAGGTCACATAAGGATGGACTTAAAGTTGGACGTATCATTCGACAGACCAGTTGAATGGAAATATTATCAACATATTTTCATGCCCTATGGTAGGTTTTGAACTCACAACCTTCAGTAGTGAAGTCCTGTACTCTGTCCCTGAGCCACAGCCCATCCCACACTAGTGTGAAAGGGTCGACTTAATATTACACACGGCAAAGTCTGGCCAGTAATCTTATCAGTCTGAAACAAGTAGATACAACGATTTTGCTGTCAACTCCTGTATCGCCGTGCTTTTCAAAATCAGTCATATTTTCTGAAAATCACGTCCAAAGTTGACACAAAACTCGGAGTTCATGCGGAATTCAATTCAATTCCGCATGAGCTCTGAATTTTGTGTCAACCTTCGATGTCATTTCCGCATGCGCTCTGAGTTTTGCGTCAACTTTCGACGTCATTCTAGGAAGGAATTGTATTTATTCGAAATCAATATCATCGAGACACGGCAGAGCCACCACGGGGTACCAGACCCCGCGCCTTGTATGAAACCAGACATATACAAATAAAATACAGTAGGCTATGTCCGGTCGCCGCTATCATCACGGGCGGTAACTATTGGAGTACACGCAGTCTCAGTTTAAACGTAGTTACTTCCCTTGAAAGTGAAAAGTGAAAGGTTTAACGTCCCACTAACAGCTAGGGTCATATAGACGGAACCACAGTTTAACGTCTCATCCGACAGACTCGTGGGATGGAGATGCTATGAAAATATTGTTGATGCCAAAGGCGAGGTTTGAACCCACAACCAACGGATTGAAGTCATGTGTTCTAACCCCTAGGCCACAATCCATCCCTATACTTCCCTTGAACGTATGACAGATTTGAGTGAATCGACAATTGACTAAAATCAGAGCGAGGATATGCGAACTAGTTGAAAAGTCTGCATGAGCTATATTTTTTGTCAATTATTCGACGTCATTTACGGAAACTATGACTGATTTTCCAAATGCATATCATGCATTAAATACACTACATGACTCATAAATAAGCTAAGTCATCAAAACTATTAAAAGACGATTACTGTATATGCTTTCAGTAGAAATAAAGAATTACTCCCTCAAAGTGCACTTAGCTGGAATAGAATTTCGACAAATCCGCTACAGATTAGTAAAGGGCGGCATGTGTTGCACATATATGAATATATGGATGATGATAAACAAGTATTGCAAGGTTCAGGTTAATATGAGTTATGGTTGCATAGATATACTATACTTAAACACAATAGTCTTACAATCACATGTAAAGAGAGAGAAATCACAGTATATATGGATTTTATTGCGAAACAACGATTTTTCTATGGGAATTTAACATAGGGGACCAAAAATAGATTTTTAAAAAAAGTTTTGGAATTTGTGGACCGATTTTCAAAATCTATCTTTTGTTTTCTTAGTTACATCATTTCCAAGCTATCTAAACAGGTTTCGGAAAATGTTTCGTTTTTCGATTCCTTCTGCAGTCCCTCCGGCTCCTTTTGTCCCATGCTAAATTCACATAGAAAAATCGCAATAACATTTTCGCAATAAAATCAATATTTGATGGAAGTTCATGACATAAAAACATTTGAAACATATGAAAATAGCCTGATACCACCTCCAGTCACTATCATTAAAATGAATATTACCAAATGATTATATATGTATAGCTTAATTTTTAGAATTGGTGGAATAGTGACACATTTACACACTTATTTAATTCCTATGTATACTATTTTGTGCATGTAGTGATGCTGTACTTGATACATGTGCGCATTTTGGAACACACCTATGCCCCCATTAACATGACCTTTTTGACCTTCATATGGTTGTAGAAAGACTTTTTGTTACGTCAACAAGTTTCTAAGTCCTAAAAGTAATGTTTGGACAAGCACCTGGCTCAGAACACAGGTATTCGGCGTGTTTCCGCTTTCATCGCTATAACTACATATGAATAACATGGCTTATAACTTTGGTCGCACACGACCTCGTAACAAATTCCGCGATTTTATTAACGTTAATGTAATTATTTCGGCGGAAAGTGCACATGTTCATTTGAGAAGTATTATTATATTGCTGAAATAGCATAGTTGGAACATAAGTATGCAAAGAATATCGAATTACAGCTGGTTATCTCAGGTCGGACACGACCTCGTATCATAACAAATGAAATAATGTGTTTTAGGGCTCTAATGTCAATATTGTAGTGGAAAGTTCATATGTTCATTTGAGAATTATCCTTATCCTGCAGAAATACATAGAATGCATAGCAATTACAATTTTAAACATGGTTATAAGCCTTGTTATTCATATGTAGTTACATGTATACCGATGAAAGCCGAAACACGCCGAATGCCTGTGGCTCAGAATGGACACAACGAACTCGGAAACAGTACGATACTACGGATACTATTTGGAACAAATTGTTAATTCGGGGGAAAGAATTGTTAAATTGAGGGAACAAATTGTTAATTCGAGGGAACGAATTGTTATATCGTGGGAACGAATTGTTATTGAGGGAACACATTGTTAAATCGTGGGTCAAGGTTCAAATTGGTGTGCATCACTTTGTTTGGGTCTGTGATTTCAATATCATTGTTTAACCCCCATGTTAAAAGTTGCCTAAAACACAGTTGGTCCACCATTGTTCAAAACTACATGTGGGATAACTCTATGTATATGTTCAATGTACTTTCCACACTGTGCCGCAGATAGGGCCTCCCATAATTATGTTATGACCTGAATCAATTCCTCCTTGCGTTTAGGTTTCACATGTCGTTGAAGGTGGTCCTTCAATGCCGACCACACATTTTCAATTGGGTTGATATCGGGTGATGATGCCGGCGTTACCACAAGCTTTTCTTTAAGACCGCATTCTCCCATCCACTTCATTGTTGATTTGTTTTTGTGCTTGCTGTCATTGTCCTGCAAACAGATGAATATAATTATGTGTCAACTAAATAGCGAGCAGTGTAGGTCCTGCAGCAGAGTATGCACAATATATATATGACATATCCATTTGCCTGCACTTCACTGCCATCTTCATCACCAAGGTACGTGCGCATGAACATGTATAACGGGCACAACATGTACATATAGAACGTATGCTATTTTTCGCATCATACAATTGCAGGAATAAATAAATATTTTGAAGAATATAATTCTTGCATTTAAAACACAATACATTTTGTAGGCCGCTATCAATGAAATTCAGTGCCGCTATATTGATTGAATGAGTGAGTACCATTAATTGATTGTTGATATGGTTTGGTAAGTAAGTGATTAAAGTCAACCATGTTTCATGAGTCCGCATGTACTTGGTCAATGCAAGGCTAGTTGTATGATTATATATATCTGCATGGGTTATATGGTTTCTATGTTTAACATAATTTTAGATGTTGGCTAGATTCCCAATTTGTCTTTTCTTGTTTTTATTAATTAAACATGTTGCTACAATGTATCTACATTCAACACTGTACAAGATATTATAAATATATAGGACAATAGGTACATGTACAGATATACACCTATATATTTACAATGATTGGGAAGTATTCCAGCACTAAGGCCATGTGTAAATCCCACCAAGTAAGGATGTATACGTGTTAAATTGTTAATAATGCAACAATGTAATAGACAATGTTTCGCAATCTGAAAAATTTGGATGGGTCATCAATATAATCAACCGCACATCACTATACGTACTTGATACAGACGGTAGCCATCGGGGAACTTCGCCTCTGCAAATGGTAGAAGATTGTCAGTCAGGATCTTCTGATAGATCACTGAATCCATGATGCCGGTGAAAAGACAGCAGTCCGTCCTCCCATGGTACGAAATTCCAGCCCACATGAGCACCTATAAATAAACAACACTACATGTAATATGGTTTTGCAATTATTTGAGAAAATTTGAAATATTATTGTCAATTTCACATTATCAGGTGATTTTGGCTACTAATTTCAAAATCTTAACAACATTAAACCTATTATATTAAATCTGAACTCCCACGGATTAAGTAAAACTATTGCGTAACTATTCCACCAATTAAAAAACCAAAATTTCCCTGTTAAATTAATATGTAAATCCATTCCAAATTTCCAATGTAGATATGCAAATGAGGTATCACTATGGATGTCAACATTTATACAAAAGTTCTGAGCCTTTATTGAATTGATTGATGGTGTTTAATAGCCTGTATCTGTAAAGGAGGAAATTCCCAAAATTATAACCCAATATTTACATCAACATGATCAAGAATCTATATTCAGTTCCGAAGTTAGAATAACCTGACCTGCTGCCAGGTCATAACCACACCAGTGTCACTTACATTTAGTACCGTCCCCTAGGAGTAATAGGATGAGTAATACACACACAGGTCTGTTAATCTTGCCATTAATTTCAATGATTTTGAACATGTACTCATGTCACATGCTTGATGTCAAGTAGCTCGGCCATTCAAACGGTCACATTTCCAATACATGCTCAACATTAACATTCGGTAAGATTAATGCAACCGGTAGTGTAATTACTTTTATAATGGGGTTTAATCGGATTCGAATCAATAACATCGAGCCAAAATAGTACATGAGGGCCAAACCATGTAAATCAGGAAACTATTTTATTTTGCAAATCACACTCCCATCAACCGGTTGTGGCAAGAACGATACACAATGATACCATGAATTATTATATGACACATATAATCAGAATTGTAGATAATAATGGTAGAACGACCATTATGAAAATCATTAGAGATCTGAAACGGTAATGCAGCTATGATTATTCAAGCCAGTGGGCCACCATCTTTAAGTTCATTTACCTTGTATGCATGTTTGGGCTTTGGAGCCTTCCGAGGCAAGTTCTGCAGTGCTGATTGCTGCTTGTAGAAGAAGAGCCGCCCAGAGGAGGACAGCTCAATCGATGTCTCATCTGTGAATATGACGTTGGCAAAGGTCTTCCTCCGAAGTAAGGCCTCCAGGCACCAGTTCAGTCGGAAACGCTTGTTGACGTTTGAAATGAGCTGGCAATACTTCATCCGTCGTGACTGCCAGCCCAACGATTTCCGGAAGTACTTCAACCTGCTGATGGAGATGTGCAGCCGGAAGGTAGTGTCAAAGCGTTTCTGGAGGGCTTGTGCAGTCAGCTCTGGGTTGTCCTCCATCCACATGTCCAAGAACTGGAGGTGTACGTCTGTGACCTTTTGTTGGGCTGGCATGTCACTCTTACGTTGTCTGTCAAGAAATCAAATAAAAATGTGTTACTATTACATGTATATCAATTTCTTCCCGACAGTGTGGAGTGATTGGCAGATTATTAACCACATTCTGAAATGCCTGCTTACTATTTTCCCATGTGAATCATTTCCAAGAAGATACAACTATTCTGGAATGTACCAACTCAAATGTTAACGTATTTCTTGAAAACTATTTATCATGTTTATTCTGCGAACATAGTTTTTGTTGTGCAATGATCATACTTACGGTAATGAGATGTGGATAAAAGTGTAGATTTTGGCAATGCACATGATGAATATATACAATGTAAAAATCACCTGCATAATAATTACATCCAGACAGCGTCGACACTGTCAGTAAATCAATTATTACTGAATGATTATATCTGTATAAATGGCAGTTGTAAATTGTAAAACTAGAAAATATGGATGATGATTGATGATTAATAAGTATAACTATATGAAGTTTCGACTCAATCTGTCGTACGGTTGCTGAGATTATGGGTATGCCAACGTCCCCCCGGAAGATTTCCGTAACAAATAATTAACTTTCGCCGGTACAGTTTTTTTTTATAGAGATTTTGGGTATTCCGAAGCAAAATGACGTAATCCGGAGGCGAGAGTTATGGGATTACGTATCACGATACGGCTGGAATATATTGTAATAAACAACTGTTTGCTAACGGTAGGCGACAAAAAGACATGTTCGGGTCAACTGTTTTTGCCAGTGGAAAATTTATGAAAATGCTTTCGTAAACATCGCCACGTGACATCTGACACGCATGTGGCAAGTTCATGACCTCCAGTCCATGGTTTAATTTGATTGGTCGCGTATTATTGTCGAAGGTAGAATTGTCCGAGCGGAATTAGGTCAACATGGTTTCCCAAGTTTAACGATAAATTAATGGGTAACTGATATGATTATGGACTAAGTAGCCCCAATTCTCATGTATTCGTGCAATCTCATTGATTCGTGCCCCTAGAAAACAAGTGAATAAGCATATTCTAAGAATAGTGTTAATTGAAAATGAACTTAACACAGTTTTTCATGTTGTTTCCCACGGCTTTATACGCTACAGTTACATACAGTTGTGATTTACCACCTATTATGTGATTTTTCTTCAAACTCCCTTAATCTGAAGGGGGTCTGTTCGCAAATGATGCATACAATGTGATATATGTTGATTTCTAGATGAATCTTGACTTCACCATATTTACATTTGATGCATCTAGGCAGCAACACTTCTTTATTGTATGAATGATCAAGGAATGTCGCTCAAATGTGCAGAAAGTTGTAGGGCACGAACCTGATAAGTTTCAAGATCAATTAGGCGACTTGGGTTGGTTAATTCTAGGGACTCTAAGACTTGCATACACAACACTTTTGGTGAATTCCTTATGTGCACTCATAGTCACGTGTTTGAACTTTATGTTGATGTATACATTTTCAGGAATTAATCAGAATATAGCACACAATATGAATGTATGTGCTTAGGGGCACGGATCCATGAGAATAGGGACTAATTATGAAATATTGTGTATTACATGTAATGGTATATAATCATTATGTCTATCACCCTGTACGCAAATTAACGCAAATATGTACCGGTACGCATTTATTGGCGCATTTATGACAAGTGTGTAAATAAACATCGATCTTGAAAACCGCTATTATGGGGCATACATGTAAGACCGACTCTAGTCTATTAACAGCGATTAATAGACATGGAATTCTAGTCTAGCGCCAACGGTGAGGTCCTCTCAAAGACACCAGAACCGCAAATTACATAATGTCTAATAGTGGTGAAGACGGGGATGTGGAGAGAGGGTGGAGAGAGATGTGACGTTGCCTTGGTCTCTAGATTTGTAGTAAAATTGTACCATTTACCATGGCATGTTTACCAAATTTTATGCCAGTTCAAGTTACCTTAGTTCTGTGTGACAAAATCTCAGCAACGTTGTGTTTGTTGTTGTTGCTGAGTTTTGTTCATCGGTATGAAATCCCATTAGCATTTTTGGCATTTCAAAATATGCCACTGCCACCTCCAAAACTTACTCTATTTCATAAAACCATAAGTCTGAAGTGTTAATGCAAGTATCCTTTCCTGGTAGATGTAGATCTTAATGGAATAAATTATTTAACTTGAAACCGGTGTCTTCAAAACTTCCAGCTCCTGCCATCTTGGATAAATACAAAAAGAAAAATCAAAATTTTAACGAAATGAATTCATTTAGATTTTAAAAGAAAGCGCGTGGAAAGCTACTAGTAAGATAACAACAACAATAATATGAAACAGGCACTACCTACATGTATAGCGGGCGACGTTGGTGTATGAAACTAAATTTACCAATGTATAGCTTTATCATGATGTTATGCTACATGTATGACTGGTACTGTAGTAGGTCCGCGTCTTGGGGGGAACGAGTACTTCGGTTGTTCAAAGCCGCTTTTAGGGACCTACCATAGGCAGCAATCGTAAGGTTCGTGAAGGCTGATGGAAAAGGCTGACGGTTTATTGATAAGTCAGTAGGATGAAAAATTAAAAAATCCACCCAGAAACGTAATAAACACGTTTCTGGAAGAATAATTTCACAAAACCTTAAGCGTTCGTATATATAAATTGTCGATAGTTTAGCTCAATAGCAATTTATTTGAATACACAAGAAGACAACACGAAATATAATGCGTTAGGGCGAGTAACTCGAGTGAGAAAAATGAATATATTATGTGGAAAATGTATTTTGCGACCGAATAAGGAGCGAGTTTGGGGACGAAACCTACCGGGTACGAGCGAGTGAGCAAGAGAGAGAGGTCTGAAGGGATGTGATCACTGTATTAGTCTGCAATAAGCTGACCTGATACATAATGATAGCTTCGCGGACTTTGACGCTTTTTAGGAGACCCGACTCTACGAGGAAGGGGAGCAGGGGTGTGGGGGCCCAGCCCTGCTCTGCGAAATGCTTTACGAACCAGGAGGGGATGGCGGGGTGAATGTTATCTTTGAAATTCCACTCTATAACCTCTGCGAATCCAGTGCCAATATGTTTGGGAAGGGGGCCATTGATGCTGACCCTGGTCATGCTGGGTTTTGGGTGACGAAACCGCTCGAAATATGGCATATCAATACTGACGACTTACCTCGTGTCGTAGCCCATCAAGTTCCAGAGCCCGCCATGGAAGTGCTCCACACTTTTCCTTCGCAACGATGCTGGCTGTGTGGTTCTCTCCGAAAGCTTTCTCAGCAAGAGACTCATCGCCCAGGGCTCGACAGACCTTCTGGAGTTTGTCGTGGGCCTCCCGTGTCCTATACGTACGGCCGTCCTGGAGGACGAACTGGTCGACTGTGAGCTGCCTGTCTTGTCCGCCAAGAAGCGAAAATGTTAGTGGCTCACCCCGGGTTGCTTCCCGGATGGCTCCCCAGACGTCACCCTGGTACATGCGGACTTGTCGGGACTGTGGAAAATGGAGGTCTTTGAGCCAAGTGTGGCCATTGTGACAGATGAGCTCTACTTTCCCTCTGATGCCTTTACCACCAAACCGGTATTTGCCACTGTTGTAGATGTGCTCGCCAGCGATGTCCCGCAAGACGATGACCCGTTTGAAGATCTTCTCGAGGTCAGCCACATTGTCGATTGTAGCACCCGCTTCATTGACCCGCTCCTCCCATTCATGTATCTGTCGTCGTCTGGTTGGGGTGAGTCCGTGGCATCTCAAGGCACCTTCAAAGTGCTCCACCACTCTCTGGGCAACGTAGTTGAGGTCGCCATCTCTTAGCGGAGCAAGGTTGGCAGGATCTGGGTCTCTTATTGGATACAGCCCATAGACAACAGCGGTAACGGGGTAGGCCTTCTGGTAGTATGGTCTATCGATCCCGGTCAGAGTGCCCGGTTTTGTGTCACTGTTAATGGTTAAAACGCATTGGCCCTTACATCTTTCTGCTTTCACGGGGTCAAACTTATCTTACACCACCCAATCTCCCTCATCATGTTCTCGTAAATACTTGAGTTTCAGGATCTATCCCCCTGTAGGAGTTATTGGAGAAGGCTTGATTCCCTCTCGTCTGTCATGCTAGCATCCAAGGCCATGCGACCCCCCTTGATGTCAATGCCATCTGTGACTTTCACGTCGCCAGCGTCGAGCGGGTATTCTGCCTCAACTCTCCATGTTGAGAAGACCGCAGTGGCGCCATCGACTTCAAACTCGTCTTTGGCATCGTTCATAATTTGAACCCACTGTTCGTCGCTGGGCAGCTTCACAGGAGGAGGGGCCTGGGTATCCAGGTCGATAAACTGCCGCTTTGGCTGGTCATCGCTCTTTACTACGACCTCCTGCTTGAACACGTCAAGCAGTTCCTTTCGGTAGTCATCCACTGTCCGCAGTTTCTTCTGTACATGTTGTGGATCAAACTCATCTAGAATGGACTTATATTCCCTCTCCTTTCTCTTGCGAGATGGTTTTGGATGTCGGCATTTCCTTGGAATCAGTGGTTTGATCAAGCGCTTTTTCACCGCTTCTGGAATCGGCTCATCCAATATATATTTGGTGACCTCCCGCAGAGGCGAGTCATGCATTTCTGCTAACAGCTGGTATATGTACGTATCCATGATAGCCCCTTCTTGCGCGGAGTGGATATAACTAAGGAAACATATTTCTCTAAATTGGCAGTTTGACTGGTAACAACTCGCGTAGCACCTCGGGCAACAGGCACGTTTCTCCTTGTATACAAGCTTTACCTGCTGTCTCACACTACCACAGGGTCGGCAGAGTCAAGCCTCCGATCGTGTTCCCACACCGCAACCTCTACAGCGATGTGGTATTTGTCCGCCGTTTTTGATTCGAGAGTTATGATGTCGACAGTATTCGCCTACGCAATTGCGTTCGCAATTATCTAGTTCACCAACAATCAACCACCCACACAGGTTGTAGCCCTTCATACTGATGACATATACCTAATGAAATATAATATATCTCTCTAAAGGAATATTAATTGTTGGATGGTGTGAGAGCCCGGTCAGGCGAGGGGGTGAGCCGTCCCCCGGCTCTCTGCATTATTTATCTTGGTCTTTCTTGTGTGAAACTAGACTGGGATGCCCAGCGGCGGGGTTTTCTGTGGCCCCATAAGGTTTGTGCATTGGGAAAGGGGGCTCGGAGGCCCAGCGGCGGCGACGGAGACCCCCATAAGGTTAGTGCATTCACCCCACCCCCTGCTGCTACCTGTATGACCAGTCAACCATGAGGCAAACCACCAGGTAAGGTGCAGCAGCCAACATGCCAGCGCCTGTCCCATGTGGGTTTGTTTACCCAAAGTTCGAAAACGAGGCAAGATGGACTACGTCATAGTAACTACCACAGGCAAATATGTAATTATTGTTGTATCGAATAAATCTTACATTACAATTTATTTCGATTTATAACAAAGATCTTCAAAATAGAGTGACATAACGCGCAAAATGTTGTTGTTGTTGTTGTCAAGCGGATATAAATATATTTTCTGATGTCTAGCCTACAATCGCCAAAATAAGTACACCACGTGCGACAACGTTACAATGAAGTTCCCGCACATTGTTACAATGAAGTTCCCGCACTTCCCAAGAGGGCACCAGTGGGGGTAGGTATATCTGAGGCGAAATAATCGGGAATGCGCGGGAATTCTCAAAGAAACGATTTGGCAAAAATTAAAGTTCAGGAATCAAACTAACTTCTATAATGTGAAGATTTCTGAAGCAACAATTACAATGAAATTTTGCCATATTTGACTATAAAAATGGGCATTTTTTCGAAACTAAAAATTAAACATTTCTTGCCAATAATTTAATACCCTATAGGACACCCTTGGCCTCTATCTGACAACAAAATCAGCGTCATTTGAGTATATTTAGCCGAGCTGTTAGGGATATCCTATGATACATGGAACAAAAATAAAGATAGAGGAAAATTTATTTGCGCGAACGAATGTCAGTGGTTTTTAAACAGTTATACTTGTTACATGAGGTGATACATTCGTGTTTGTAATTAATTTAATGTATATTTCTTTGAAAGAAGGTTACAATTATACATGTTTCATATTAAAATAAGACTATAGCATGCCGATTCATAATATGACTTTTGGCTGTTGACAGATAATATGAATTAGGTACTACCTATGACGGGCGACGTTAGTGTATGAAAGTAAATTTACCAATTCATAGCTGTACCATGATGTTAGTATGCTATAAAAGGTACCGTAGTATATTGTAGTATTGCAGAGCTACTTCCCGCAACTACCACGGTGTTACAACTTCTCTATTATAATTAAATGGTGTCATTGGCGCGCTTCTCTTATTTGAAGCAATGATACAATTTAGATATTTCCTTTTCATATATAGTACATTAATAGCCTAGGCATTATAGAAACTGTATTAGTATTTAAGAAAAAATAACAAGGCTAAGCATCTTCAGTGATGTTATTCCCAATTTTCGCAATCTCAATCGTCATTGAGCACGACTGTCACTTCGAGAGTTATAAACATTTTGCACATTGTATCAATTATGTTTACATTTACTTTTGATTAACCCAGTGCTGTGTCAGATGTGTTTGTATCCTGGACTACAGCATACAGCAACAGGTGCAGTAGAAGCACGCATGCAATGTATACTTTGTTCTGGTAGTTGTGTTCCCCAATTATCTCGGATCGCTTGATTATGTCTTGTATTTTTAAACTCACATCAGCGAAGTTAAGTGTAGCGTGGTGGCTATATACATTCTCCAGGTGCGTCCTTCCAGTGAAGCTATTATTTTCTCGATCCCTGGTGGTCTTTGAACACATTTTGAATATGTGTTCGTATTAGTGGTGTCCTTTTTACATATAGCTTCACTTCAGCTGTTGTTAATAGGTACTTGCGTCATGGACTGTGAATACAGCACAGGCCGTGACACAACCGAACAGGCGCAATAAAACAGCAGTTGCAATGTATACTTGTTTCTGTTAGTCATGTCCACAGAGTATCATGGATCGATTGACTATGTCTTGTAAACAAAATCACAACAGGTGCGGTATTCCACCTAATGATGTTGAGAGATATATAGTATCCTTCTATCTAATGATGTTGAAAGATAGAGAGAGAGAGAAATAGTATGGTTTCTATCTAATGATGTTGAGAGAGAGAGAGAGAGAGAGAGAGAGAGGGAGATATGAGAGGGAGAGGGAGGGAGAGAGATGGGGAGGGGAGAGATGTATTGTGGTTTCTATGTAATGATAGAGAAAGAGACAGACAGAGAGACATAGAGAAACAAAGAGAGAGAGAGAGAGAGAGAGACAGACAGAAAGATAGAGAATGAAAGAAAGAGAGAGAGACAGAGTCAGACAGACAGACATAGAGAGAGACAGGCATACAGACAGACATAGGGACACAGAGATAGAGAGACACAGAGAGACATGGGTGTGGGAGAGAGAAAGATGTGTTAAAATACATCAGATAGGAAAGGTTGCAAATTATTTATTTTCACATATTCAATGCGCATTTAAGGCATTTGTACTCCGATCATTTGAAGCGCATATTTTCAAGCGTCTCTCGAGTGACAACAACACAAACTATTTTTTTATTTAATACCCGGTAACTAGAATAGTTCGCCTGCTATATTCCGTATGTTTTCTGACGTTGCATAAATCGGGCTAAACACTAAAATAGCCCCAGATACAACGACTGTTTCTGCCTTCCGTTACTTTCGCTGCAATCGGCCCATTCGCACAGTTCCGCGGTTTGTCGGCTGTTGCAACAGAAAAATGAGAATTATCGCCCATGTGGGACTCTCTTCAGCGTTGTGATAAAAGCAAATTTAGTCTTGAAGGACAACATTTTGAATTGCATGACTTCGTAAGCTATATTCGGAATACTTTCCGATGTACATTTTGTACATTTCGGGCCAAATTATTCGTCGCCCGTATTAGTAAAATACCACCTGTCGTAAAACACACAGCTCCAGATTGGTTTACAGTAAAACAAAGTTTACACTTTCAATCATATGTTCAACCTAATCGTGACTTCATGACTGTCTTGATATACAGTCATGACGGCTTGCTTTTGTAAAGTGGTATCTCGAAATCGCCACGGCTTTGAGGAAGGTTTTCAATACTTTCTATGGCCAAAATTGTATTAATATACACGTTATATTGTTAATTATGCTCTCAAAATTGATTATTACCTTATCTCAAGTGCTGATTCTTTGTAGTATCTCTCCAATATCCATTTAAATTGTTTAAATAAATCAAAACGTTCTTCCAACACTGTGAACTGCGTAATTGATTAATTTCCGGTTGCTTGAAAATGAGTGTAAATCTATGCCCGGATAAAATATAGTGACAATTTTACGTGTATTACTTATTAGCGCAAAGGATTAATTCTACAAAAATGGATATTAAAATACGTTTTGATTGAAATTTAATTTAAACTACAAACTATATATTTCGTTCAGAAATGCATGATTTATTTGACTATTACTCATGGTTATGATAATAGTAGGGTTCCTTGCCCGTTGTTGTACTTTATTTGTAGGGACCCGCCACTGTCTTAATTATCTCTCAACGTCGAATAATTATGGTGGAATAACGACCGTAGAGCAGTATAGGCTATAACTATATAGACACACGTCATTGACGCTATTGACTTAAATGTGGTATATACTGTCAGGGTTAGTATGTAACTCACTACGGGAAGGTTTGTGTGTATCTGACACGGTTCATTTAGTGGGTATACCGATGGTACGGTAAACCAGTTTACTGGTTCGAGTTCAGTGTCACATTTCTTTCTCCCTGTTGTAATAGGCAGGTGCGCAAAATTGCTTAAGATGTTATTGCACATTTTTTACCCTAGTCATTATTTACACAATATTTTTTGAAATACAACAATCTAATGCATAGTGAAATTGAATGAAAATTTATTCGTGTAAATACCTTTTCAAAAGAGTTAATTGAATGGAATGTTATTAGTAGGGGTGGAAAGGAAAAATAAAAACAAAATGTTATATTATTGTGAGTTATTGAGAGTGGGGGCTGTGTTGAGGGCCCACAGGGCATGATGTTGCTAGGGGTCCGCGGGCATGCTCCGAACGCCATTTCCTGCATTCGCATAAACGTTCAGGACGTGAACATGAGTTTTATAATATTAATTTTAGCATAAGGCTGATTCACTGCAACAGTTACATACTTATTGAGAGGGCCAGAACTCTCCAACAAAAAGTTGACAGTTCAGATGTTCGTGCGTTTTATTTTTATACGACCGTTTTTAAAAAACGGTACGTATCACAGTTCGTGTACACAACTCCTCCGAAACCGTTCAGTCGATCGATCTGAAACTATACACACGTCTTCTACACATATTGAAGATGTGCACCTTGGCCAGATACAGGTCATGGAAAATATTGGCATACGATTAATTCGGTCCGATCTGGAACAGTATCGTCATATTTTGAACGTAAATGACTTTTAAAATGTTGTAATTTATTAATTGTAGCGCACGTTGAAAAGGTAAGTTAATACTAAAGTGTGTATCTGCAAAGAATAAAACAAGTATATAGATTTAAAAAGTTCATTCACCACAGGAAAAATGTGGAAAATCAGCATCCAAAATGTGATTTATTCTTCGTTTGTGTACATGGGGGTTAAATATGTGCAAAATACTTATTACCTTTTGTCATCACCCTTATAAGGTCAACAAAGCGACATTTTATCGCATTAAAACTGTTGACAGCTTTCACAGCTGTGTATTGTGGCTGCTGCAGTAAAGATGGAATTACCTAGTTTCGAGATAGGGTAAATTCGATTGGTTTGTATGCTACTCAAGTTAGTTATTTTTAGCTCGACTATTCGAAGAATAAGTAGAGCTTATGTTGTCACCCCGGCGTCGGCGTCACCGTCACGCCTTGGTTAAGGTTTTTAGTCAACCTTGTATATGGAATACTACTGGCCCTACACCCACCATACTTGGACAACGTCATCTCCTAGTGATGTACATCAATAACCCCTGATCTATATTTGACCTTGACCTACATTTCCTCTTGAATTACTTACTTAATTCCCCTTGGTTAAGGTTTTTAGTCAAGCTTGGTTAAGGTTTATAGTCAAGCTTGTACATGGAATACTATTGTGCATACAGACACCATATTTGGACAACCTTTTCTTATAGGGATGTATATCAATAACCCCTGATCTGTATTTGACCTTGACCTACATTTCCTCTTCAATTACTAACTTAATTCTCTTTGGTTAAGGTTTTTAGTCAAGCTTGTAGATGTAATACTCATGTCCCTACACCAACCCTACTTGGACAACTTCATCTCCTAGTCATGTACACCAACAAGCCCTGACCTATATTTGACCTTGACCTACATTTAACCTTGAATTACTTAGTTAACTCCCCTTGGTTAAGGTATTTACTAAACCTTGGTTAAGGTTTTTAGTCAAGCTTGTAGATGGAATACTATTGTGCATACAGACACCATACTTGGATAACTTTTTCTCATAGGGATGTACATCAATAACCCTGACCTTTATTTTACCTTCACCTACATTTAACCTTGAATTACTTGGTTAATGTTTATAGTCAAGCTTGTATATGGAATACTCCTGGGCCTACATCAACCATACTTGGACAACTTCATCTCCTAGTGATATACACCAATAATCCCTGACCTATATTTGACCTTGACCTACTTTTATCCTTGGATTACTTAGTTATTTCCCCTTGGTTACGGTTTTTAGTCAAGCTTGTATATAGAATACTCCGGGCCTGGGCCACAGCAACCATACTTGGAAAACTTCATCTCCTAGTGATGTACATCAATAACCCCTGACCTATATCTGACATTGACCTACATTTAACCTTAAATTACTTACTTAATTTCCCTTGGTTAATGTTTTTAATCAACCTTGGTTAAGGTTTTTATGCAGGCCGCAGCCACTTTCTTTGTCAAGCTATGTGTACATCGACAACCCTCGTAGTCGAGCTATGTTGTTCTCCTACAGCTCTTGTTTTAAAAACAAATCAACTGGGATGTGTAATATTTCAGCACATAAAGTTCATGGCATAATGGTGTTTTAAAGTCACATTGTCTGAATAATATATGCAAAAAAAAAACACTGATTATGTAAGAAACAATGTGACAAACGCTTGTAGTCGGCACTAACTAAAATGAGGAACATGTATCAGCCGTATTTACACACCAGCATGACCAAGGCAGACACGAATGTAATGAGCAAAGGAATGGATGAACATAATTACAGAAACATTTTTTAAGAATACACTGTTGTATTTAAATACACCCATTAACATGTTTAAGGCGATTGGATATGTTGAAAAACATATGCAGTACCAGTATGCATGATTTCGACGGCATCGGGTCTGGTACCCGAGAACAATACTTGAGTAGCCAAATCGTTCCGAAACCCATTAGATCGGGTAATGTAACGAGTTAGTGACGTCCATAACTTTAGCGTATGGAAAAAATGTAAATAATCGGAAATTTGTAATTCCTATGGTAAGTTTTTATCTGAATTGAATAGTTTTCCTACTTTATTGATTTGTTTTGTTTCAAATAAAATAACGCTCTATAAAGAACTGTGTTTATAATAGGAACACAGAGCGGCCAATGACTCAAATCAAGGACTTACTTACTCGGTGCTCCTAGGACTGGTGTAGGTTACTTTCATAATAATGGTGAAATGTTATATTTGTAACCTAACTTATGCATCATTTCAAATGTTAATTAAATTAGTGGAAAGTTCGTTGATGAAAATGTGTGTAAAATAGATTATGACTCATAAACTTTACAAAAGTATTGCAAACAAAAATAAAATAAAGCAATCAAATGATCCCGAATATATAAAGTTAATTACTACTGGGAGCCCTGTGAACATGTCCATCGCATACATGAATGATTGAAGTAGATTTCACAAAACACAGCAATTCATGAAATTTATTTTATTATTTTATTCCATTTACAATATGTATATTACAAAACAACACAAATAGTTATAAATCCAACGTTAAGTTATGACATCTCCGGCAATTTCATCTTCACATTCTACAGCGGCGAGCGGTGCGCCACTTCAATTTAGTATTAATATATAGCAGGAAAATGGTCGGTCCAATCATACTGCCTTTGGGTATGCCGCCAGTTATCTGTTTCAACTGTACTATTGCTGTATTTACTTTAACAATCATTTAACACATCGTCAATGCATTACTGTTATTCTATCCAGATAAAATGTGCACAACTGTCGAAATGACCACCTATTATGTGGAAATGAATCGGTGAGTGGGAGAATGCAATGGATGCTATTATGCAGCCGCCACATTGCACTAAATCCATATTTGCCAGTAAAATAAGCCAAGAGGAATACGGCATATTTATTAGCCGATCTATTTATAGATCGGCTAATATATTGGTCATCCATCGAATTCTGAACAAGTTTGTAGCAACCCTTTTCTCCGCTATTCGGTAATCTACGAACGCGAATTTTGCTGTATCACTTCCAAATTGCATCAATCGATAAAGTTTGCATTTTTGGCAATTATCTCCGTTTAAAACTTTAAATATAGCCAAATAACACAATTTTGAATACGTAATGAGCTGAACGCCAGAAGAGATTTAACCTGGAAGTTGTTGTTGTTGAAGTCCATAGTTGGCTCTAATGGCCATATACGCCAACATACGCCGATTATTGGGCTAATTTAAAGCTTTTATTTATTAAACAGAACAAGTTTCAGCCACGTATAATCGCATAAAATTTGTTTATTCGGCTAATTTATAATCGACCTCTGCTCAAAATCTCCCCCGACTAGCAACCCAGTTAATATTCACAAAATGTTCCACCAATCAAAACGAAGAATTGTCCTTCATAGCGAACTTTGATTTGTTTACGTATCATGCAGGGATGGCAGGGATGCATCCAGCCCGCGCGATTGCGGCAATCCTCCTTACTTATTGTCAATGCCGCAAATTATTGATTGTCTTGCGCCCGACATCGCGCAAAAAAATCACGGATGGGCCCCTTTTTAAATGACCAGTGCGCACATTAAAAAAACGTAATTGACTATTTAAACGCGCTGGTATTTAAATCATTGGAAGGCGTGCAGTTCAATCGAGTTTGTGCGGTGACAACGTTATCAAGGCCAATCTGGGCATGTGCCTGAATACGCAGGAGCTTGCGTCTATTTTTAGATGGCACTGTAACCGCTAGCTCCGGTCGCAACATAATGGTGACAACAAAACATTGCTGCTATGGCGATTCACGAACCCTGAAACCCGGTGAAGACAAATACTTTATTGGATGGATTTGGGAACGGTTCCAAAACCTGCACAAAATCGAGAAAAATGTCAACGCTGGGTACAGAACTGTGGTCGAAAATAGTTTACCATTGACAATGTTACCAGAGACACCTACATATGTTCGATGCACTTTACCCTGATTTGATCGGCTAATAACATCATGCTCTGCATGACTTTTCATCTTATATGTTAATTACATACCTGTCAGTCTGTCCAAGATTTGTTTAAACTAACATGATGAAATCAGTGATAAAATCAACATCGCACCAATTTTTCACGAAAGGAAGAAAACAAAATAATATTATACTCGTTCTCAAATTTTATTAGAGAGAATATATTTTAATCTGCATAGCCGTAATAATGGATAGGTTTACATGATACACACATATTTTATCAGAAAGTTTGAATTTGAAAGGTGTAATAAAAATTTCTATTAATGCTTTTTTTTATTAGTTATACACCATATAACGCATAAAATAATATAATAACAATAATAATAAAGTAATTTTAAAGAAAAGAAACATTTAAAAAACATTTATGTTTTGTATTTTACCATAAATTATGTCCGTCTCGAAGTTTCCTTTTCCACAAGAAACAACAAAGATGGCGGAAATGTGGCGACTGGTGACAACACTCGGATCGAAAACAAGTCAGATCGGCTTGAAATGAGACACTTTAAGGATCATTACTGACATATTAGTAATATATGTATATAAATGTAAGTTATGTGATAAAAAATGCATATGTATGTGCCCAATTTTTGAAGATTTGTAGAAAAATTGAAAAGTACCTATTTACTGTATATGTCAATCATGACTCAGTATGGCAAGTCTGAGTCATGTTTTCACTGACTAATGTTCAACCTAGTTTCACTGAATGGTAAGTTTTCATATACGCGTATTAACATAAAGCGGACTACTTCGTCGCCCGTATAAATAGCTGTTCTAACAATAGCGTTGACCTCGCTATTTCTGGCAAAACAAACATTCATTCACCATTACCCCACGTATTGATTGGCTTTATTATACATTTTATATCAGACAAAAATGTCCACACTTATATCAATGGCGATAACCGTGTTTCCTTAAAATGTTAACGAACATTACTATTAAATTTATTCTCTGTATATATATTTTGATGTACAATGATCAGACTTTATATAATCTGTCGAAATTATTATTTTGTTCAGGTGACGCATTTAATTAGTATAAATAAGTAATGTCATGCCTCATTTGCATATGAAAATAGCCTGATACCACCGCGAGTCACTGTCAGTAAAATAAATATTACTACTAAATGAGTATATATGTACACATATAGCAGGGCACTAGTTGTTTTTAGAACAGGTGGAATAGTGACACAATTATACACTCATTTAATTCCTCTAAAGAACATGTTGTGCCTGCTGAGTGGGCATGTACTCAGTAGGCACAAACTGTTCTTTATAGGAATTAAATATGTGTATAATTGTGTCACTATTCCGCCAGTCCTAAAGATTACGAGTGCCCGCTATACAGGTATAATCATTTGGTAATATATATTTTACTGATAGTGACGCTTTGGTATAAGGCTATTTTCATATGCAAATGAGGCATGGTATTTTTTAATTATTTATACTAATTAAATGCGTCACCTGAAAAAATAATATATTCGACAGATTATAAAGTATGATAATTGCACATACAAAAATAAATAATAATGTCCGTTAACATTTTAAGGAAACACGGTTATCGCCCCTGGTGTCAGTGTTGAAATTTACGTCTGATATAAAATGTATAACAATGTCAATCAAAACGTGGGGAAATGGTAAATGAATGTTTATTTTGCCACAACATGTCTCAGATGATGTCTCTGATATAAAGAACAGTTTGTGCCTACTGGGTGGGCATGTACCTTTTTACGTTAGAGAGATAAAAAAAACACGATGTTGTATACTTGTTTTCCTGGTGGGATACACGCGTAGAAATACTGACGTAATGAGCGCGGTGTTACAGCTATGTGACGTCACTGCATCAGACGTCATGTTTTCCCGTTGACAAATTACGCTACATGATACTAATGTATCCAGGGGATGCAAGTTTATTAAGAATAACGGGTATAACTATTTGGATGATGATTAATTGTATGTATAACAACAGAAGCCATTAGTTGCGTATTCATGTTTTTACTGTTGAGTATTCACACTTGTTTTAGCGTTTCAATGACGTGGCTTGTTTTCCGGCATGCGTCTTTTATGTGGATTTTTATAAAAATGGAAAAGTCAACAGTTGTCTGAAAATTTCCAGTACTATTTTTTGTTCTGTTTTATTTTGTTTGCATTTTCAGAATCTCTATTTTTCTGATTTGTAAATATACGTAGTGGTTGCATGTTATGGCCGCCATATGTGCATCTATCTAATTAAGCTCCAAATACTGTGACATGCATATCTGAAATCATTAGATGGTTTTAATGATGTTACGTAATGACGTCAAGCTTCTGATACATGATGATGCCGAGTTATGAGGCGAAATGCATCTGTATATACACATTGCGTTATATAGTGATAGTAACTTCATTTTAGTGCTTTATATCATGTCTGCTCGGAGAATCGGGAATTATGGTATGTGACGTCTGTTTGAGAAAATCCTACATAGCTATTTAAAAATGCCTTTTGACTACATGCAAAGCCCTACCATGCATGTTGCAAAGAAACGTATAGCTTCGTAATTAAACCTGATATTCACTTGAAATTTTCTCCTGATAGTTAACTAAGGTGGGACGTACAGCCTGAGAAAATGGATACTTCTCAAATTACTGTCTTTTTGCAAGATGTCAGATTTTTACGCTTCCAGCATAAAATGGGCACCAGCCAACTGGTCTCTTTTCTATGAAGCCCCACAGGGGACGTAGAATTCTTTTTTTTTATTAATTCGTTCCCAGGAAATAGCAATTAGTTCCCTCAATTTAACAATTCGTTCCCACGAATTAACAATTCGTTCCCTTAATTTAACAATTCGTTCCCACGAAATAACAATTCGTTCCCACGGGAGGGAAAGTATTGTCATTTCGTGGGAACGAATTGTTAATTCGAGGGAACGAATTGTTATATCGTGGTAACGAATTGTTAATTCGAGGGAACAAATTGTTAAATTGAGGGAACGAACTATTATTTCGTGGGAACGAATTAATAAAAAAAAAGTCCGTGTCCCCTGCGGGTCTCCGTACTTTTCCATTGACAGGTCGCATATTTAGGATTTTTTTATAGAAGGCACAATTATGAATATGTTGCCAAACTTTTAGCAATGTTAAATTTGGATCTCATATGTGTTGGATGAATTATGTTCAATCCGAGAGTGCAAAAGCAACGACTACTTTAAATCAATGTATTATATCATCATGAACACGAATCCGGTGTCGGTCAATCAAATCAGGTGGGACAAGTTCATTTTGGAGGTCATTAAGTGCTCAAATGAGTGCAAAGCTCACTCTATTTTGAAGTATAATACAACATGTACTTGCATAACATTACAGAACAATCCGATAAAGTATGTTTTATTGGTGATTATTGTTTTATGGGGCATATACAAAGCAATTCGGTTTGCTCGGACGTCTCTATCGTTGAGAGTATCAACATATTCAAGATGGCCGCCAATCATCCATAGTTAGCCTGAAATGTGTACTTATTTGATGAATGAAAACAAATAGGCACTTGGATCTTGATCGGACGGACGCAGAAAACGCTTTGTATACCATGCATTAATTTTAAACCTAGACGGAGGCTATCAAATCCATATGAATCCAAGATGGACGCCAAATATACATCAAGATCAGGCAGCATTATCTACACTGTGGTGGACCATATATAGGTACTAAGCTAGATATGCACATATTAGTTTGATTTTCATCTGAGATCCGATATCAAAAATATGGATAATATTTATGCTCTTCTTAAAGAGCGTGTTTAATTAAAAATGGCCGCCATATTTTCCAAAAACTTGAAAGTTATTGAATATAATGTTTACTTTTAATTCACTTATGTATACTACTGCATTTTTTTAAGGCGGTTAAATGAGTAAGTTGGACACACTTGATTTTGAAGTCATTTGTAATTGTGTTTATTCAAAATGGTCGCATCATTTAGGCTATTTTAATATAATGTGGTACTGGCAAGTGCGCGTTTCTTTTCATTTACTTTTAAATTTCTTTATAGGACAGATTCACACGTGTTCAGACTAGTAGATCGCTACATATATACTTGTATATTGTATATGCCCATTAATACACTTTGTGATGCTCGAATTAGGTTACACTCGTTGTAGAGTCAGAATATAAAAATATATGTACTGTTTGCTTCACATATTGTATTTTATTGAGTCTTACGTAATCATATACGTTGTAATATGCACTGTAATGCCATATATGTATACAATACGTATTGCGATTGGTCCATATGCTATAGTTCGGCCATGTTCGCATTACAGTCAGATATCGAACTGTTATATGCTGGTGTGCGGCTACGTACCATGACATTTCAATCAGTTTAGACTTAATTATAACCAAGATAAAACAATTCATGTAAAATACAACACTAATCAAACAGTATGTATTACAGTTTTTCTTTCCATGAATATCCATACATTCACAAGTGGATATACCCATATGCATACACTTACATTACACTGAAATATCTAATAATTGTCCCATATAACCATACGTATGTCTAAGGCAGATCAGCGTATTCTATTTCAGCAAAACTTTCAACATGACTGCTTGTATAATCATCGCTGATAAATGGAAATATATTCTCAATTAACATATATTCTCATCAACAAAAGTCCCGTCTCCTGCACTGAAATCAATATTGACAGCATACATGTATATGCGTGTCACATATATAAAACATAATATGCTGTAGCGAATGCTCATTATTTAGAGGCCTCATATCAGCTATGTGTCAATGTTTAGCTTTACATGTTTCGCTTCCAGGTTAGCTCAAACCCGGTTAGTTGAAAATCCAGTCACGGGAATTGCGGTGTTGTACTGAAAAGTGGTTGTTTGGTTGATTTGTGTACATTATTTATCCATGAATCGCAATTGCAACTACCCAAATACGTGCATGTGAAAATAAATGTCTCTGTTTGATCTCTTACGATCTTAAGTATATGTCGTATGTTGGTGTGTATAGACACGGACGGTGGGAACGTTTTGATATAATTCTGGATTAGCATAGAATAATCAACCATGTTCATTTTAATGCATTTAAAGTAATATATTATATTACACATATGGTTGTGATATTACAATACACAGTTATGACACTTACAAATACCATGTAAGGACATTATATGACTACAACAGTGTATGATATTCCCCAGAAACAATTCCCTTCATAATTGTGATACATATACATACATATGCATTCAATATACATGTAGATTGTATTATGACCGCATAATACATTTTTATAACTTTTATTCTTTCTATGTACCAAACAATCTCAAGAATGACCTCAACATACGTTCCATCGTGAATTAACAACATATTGATCTCGATCGCATTATAGTTTAATATCCATACTTATGTGACTTACACATACTGACTCATTACATCCTTCCTGTGTACATAGTACATGCCTACCTGTATATGACTTCTTGATAGTATAGGTCATCCAAACGCGATTTCATTTTTAATAAACACAGCATATGCCGTTTATGAACTGAGATTTAATGGTCTGGATGACACCTTGCATTGAATTCGTATAATAGAGAGTAATGTGAATATGGCTCACACATACTGGTTATTTATTCATGCATGAACGTACATGGCATAGCACATGGCTACCGGCATATGACTACTTAAATGACTACTTACTACTTTATTTTGGGCAATAACAACATCATATGTCGTATATAAACAGAGATTCAATAACCATGATCACACCATTGACTCTACATATATACGATATGTATATGTTATATAATTCCCCAATTTCAAGTAATTGATTATGTCTCTTGCTACACCGACAAACACACTCGCAGTGTCCATGTGCAGTGTTTCCAAGTTATTGGTATTCCATGTTCATGTCATTGTCGTCAATATTACGACTTTGTTAAAATAATAAATGTGTCGATAAATACTTTTCAGGTATAAATGGTGGGAATATAACGTATGCAAATGCAATTCATTATATTCTATAGCGCACTAATGTGGACATTAGCATACTACTTATATAGCTCAAGATGCGATGGCGTGGTTTTCGTTTTTATATCAAAAAAGCTAAGCATACTTCTTCGCTATGAAAAAAACGCTGCTTTCATTATGTGAGAAGTGAATAATGGTAGTTGTTACGTAGCCAGTCAAGTTCAGAATTCATCAACTTCCCTTTGATATGTCAATCGCTGTGCCTACCGTATCGTGTACCGCATTAATAAATTGATTATCGTTTTTCATAGATAGATAGTTGGCTTCGTTATAATGGAAAATGACACAATAGCCGCATCCGCATGGAATGTACCGGTATCTCATGGTTTCGATTTATGCAACAGACCCGTAACCAGACATTTATGAAGCAATGAGTCTTTTCGATGGCTTGAATGGCCCGAGGCAGCTATGGGGTTACGGGGCCATCCTCTCCCAGACAATTGTGAAATCCAGATGGTCTGAAATACCATTTTATATATTCTCAGCAAAAACTGAGCACATACAGGTAATACGACTCTCCTGCTTGCATCACTATTATAAAATGACTACGTATTGACAATAATTCTTATTTTAGTGCATGAAAGAGTGGACATCAAGGCACGACGAGGGAGGTTGGGGAGGGGGTCGTCCGACCGCACTTAATATAGATGTGTCAGAATTGTATCCATGTTGGCGGTCATCTTTGATTTACGTTTGTTTACGGCGACAGATAATTCGGTACAGTTTGGAACACAAGCCTCGCACTTTTAAAATATTACAAATATGATTTCCAATTATGTTTCATTTCTTTACTACTTTGTCGATCAACAGCGCCTAAGAGCTTACGCGATACTTGAGTCGGGTAACGTGGTCAAATAATAAGTATATTAGATGGACTCATTCATTTTTGCAAAGAACACATTCAATAATAACAAAAAAGGCAAATAACTGAAATATAAATGTGCATGAAAATGTAGCTATATATTTTTTGTTATTCCACACACATTTACTGCACGTCTGTGTAAATATTTGGTGGTCATCTAATATGCATATGAATTTGTCGGTGGTGAATTGTTTTTATAAGTTATCAAAACGTATTTATATGTATATAAACGCATAATGTAAGTACCAAACGCCATATAATAATCAAGTCATAATATATTTAAGAAAAAATGTTGATACCTGGCGGCCATCTTGAAAATTGCAAAATACACACCGGTTTGAACCACCATAAAAACGAAGCGTCTCATGTATGTCCTAAGGAACAATATTTAACAATTTAAACAACTTTATCTGATATTTGAAGCATGATATGCACGTACATGTCCATCTACTGATATAAAGTATGTTGTTGAACTCATTTGACCTCTTTGCACTTAATTACCTCAACAGCGACATTGTCCCACCTAATTTGATTGACCGACACCGGATTCATGTTCAGGAATATATGATGTATCAATCTAGCATAGTCGTTGCTTTTGCTCTCTTGGATGGAACAGAACTCGTTTTTAAGCCACTTCTCTTCAAGGTGCCACTCCGATATAACGTGTGCATTGTTATTTCTCCATTTTATTTCATTATATTGTGGGCATATATGATGGCATATACATGTAACCTTTTGTAAATCGACGAGTTGTTCGTTATCAAAAATTTGCTACATGTATTTTAAAACTTCGGCAATTGCTATTTTAGAATCAATTATTTTATCATTCAACACAAACGCCAATAAATCATTGTGGGTCACAGGACGTCAGCGCAGAATGTCATGCACGGAAAATCGGCTGTGTAGTAATCTAACTATTTTATTTTTGCTGTATTTTTGTTTTGTTCAGTCAACATCTGCACTGTTCTGCCTGCGAATCCACACAGTTTGAGCAGGTTCTGCATGTTTCCTTATTCAGTCAAAATCGATGAAGGATCCGCCATGGTTCTCAGTAGACACAAAATGTTCTTTATATCAGAGACATCATCTGGGACATTTTCTGGCAAACTAAACATTTATTCACCATTAGCCCACGAAATGATTGGCACTATTATACATTTTATATCGGATGCAAATTTCCACACTGATATCAGCGGCGATAGCCCTGTTTCCTTAAAATGTTAACAGACATTACTATTTATCCTCTGTATTTATTTGTTTTGATGTTCAATGATCATACTTTATACTTACTAAATGATTATATCTGTATAGCGGGCACTCGTAATTTTTAGAACTGGTGGAACAGTTACACACTTACACACTTATTTAATTTCCATAAAGAACATGTTTTGTGCCTACTTCATGTACTTAGTGGGCATGCACCTTTAATATTTTTATTTAGATACCTCAATATGTTGCACTATCAACAGCACTGTGTTTCACTTCCTTCAATCTATGCTGTTGTGGGGGACAAGAGCGACACTGATGTAATTCTCCACACATGTTTCTTCAATGGCAGTAAATTCAGAACTCTCTTCTATTTAAGATTTTAGAGAGTTTGTACAATACACTCCCCCTCTATACTTCTGACGTAGTCGTAATATGCCATGTGTTACTGTGTTTACCAATCTATGATCGGGGCAAGGCTCCAAGATCCACCCAAACAACACGCATTTTCATCACAACACTCATTTTCATCATTATGTAGTGACGTCATTTCATGATTATTCAATATGTCGTGTAATTTATCTCTGTCGTAAAATGGCTTTTAAGCATGTTTCTAGTTGTGTATAGAAACACATGAAGATAGCTCTAGATATCACTGGGCATTATTTTACCAATTAGACGAAAAATGTGCAGGTCTAATTCACGAGAAAACATTTATGATTTCAAAATACAAGATAAACCACTATATTCTGTTACAAATAGTTCATTTTGTAGATGAGATAACTCCGACAGGGAAGGATGCTGGTATTGTTCACAGGTGGAAGAGCGGACCTGTGATACAAAAGAATGTCCATTAAAACAGTACGAGACTAGGTGGTGGGGTAATGGGATATTTTAATGGGCATTTGTTACAGTACGTGACAAGGTGGGTGGGGTAATGGGATTTATTTTGATATACTTTTGATTCTGTGACAGGTCCGAGTTTTCCACCTGTGGTATCGTTAGCTGGGTGTTTCGAATCCGACTCACATGCTCAAGGGTATTTTATTTCTTTTTTCCCCATAATCAATTATTTTTCTGTTTGTGTTCTTTATGTTAACCTGCTTTTTCAAGTTTATATCATACTAACATCATGGTAAAGCTATCAATTGGTAAATTTAGTCGCCCGTCATAGGTAGTACCTATTTCATATTATTGTTCGTGTCGCTTTTTAGTGAGACCACTATTTATAGAATGGGAACTATTTTTTAGAATCATCTAATCATATGGGATTTGTTGTGCTATAAATAGGCAGACCGAAGGAACAAAGGACCAGTAATAATAATACAATGTATAAAACCTATATGCACATGTAGATCTGTGTATGCATGACCCTTTCAAGTTCAATGAGTCCTTGATTTGACACGTGTTTAAATCAACTTAATCAAGTGCAACTTGCATACTGCAGCTACTCAACCTACTGTTTCACAGTATAGATTTGCTAGTTGCAGCCTGTAGCTCTGTCACCCTCCCGTACGGTTACAGGCTGCAACTATAGAGTTGCATGGTAGATAGCTATACAATTGTATGAATGATCATTTCACTACAAAAATAATTTTATTTAAAAAATTGTCCTTTTGATACTGTAGATCTACGTGAAGCAAAAATGCAGAACCAAATGTTATCATATGACAACATTGTTATTCCTTGCTGTAACCCATTTCATAAATGTGATATGACACACGTGTAATAACGCCTGGAACAAATTTGATCGGCTGGCCGCATCACCTTAATTATGCATTCGTATTTGCGCCAACGTTATGTCAAATGAATAAAATGGAGACGTTCAAATTGACGTCCGTCATGGCGTGACAAGCAATGCTGTTTTGACGTCTATGTCCAGTGGTGGATCCAGCATTTGGGGAACGGGGGGAGTGGGGTTGTTATATTTTCGCGCTCCACAGAGTGGAACGAGTATGCTAGCGGGGTCCGGGTGAATGCCATGCCAGCCCGTAAATATTTTGAAATCAAGATGTCCTGAAAGGCACTTTCCTGTGTTTTACGGCATTTAAATTCAGACTCCAGCTGCTGGTAAACTGTGATCTATGTAAACTCCGTGGCTGAACTGGGGGTGTTGCTGCCCATGAACACCCCCTCCAGATCCGCCCCTGATGTCGTCATGTTTGAAACGTCATTAAAAGTGTCAGTGACTTGTTAAATTAATAAATGTGTTCGAATGTGATCCCGTTTGGTAATATGAAGTGTTTCAGGGCTCCAGATAAGCTTTTTTTCTAAAGAGTACTATAACCCCTGATTTCAAAATCATTGCATATTTTACTTTTACAAATGGATTATTTATTTTATTCATTACTAAACAGGGTTAGGGTTAGGGAACTAATGATGACACAATATAACAATTTTAAACATTCACTTAATTCAGCTGCTGCTTTTGCAGCTCAACTAAGTGAATTTTCAACTTTATGACAGTATTTTCACTACTCAATTTTAAAATAAATGCATATTTTGTACTCCCACTTTTGATAATCAATGCGTATTTAGCTAAAATAATTGCGTAAAATACGCCAATACGCACCTTATCTGGAGCTCTGGTGTTTACAAAGGACGGAACCTTGTATATGGTATATTTATAATTGTTTTCTTGCAGCGATTAAAACTATTTTTCTGTGCAGATTTTTAACTATGTGCGAAAATAGTCAATGGCGTCTGCTCACTGAAACGTATTGCATATCTCCACTTTGGTTTCTTTGTTTGGCCAGTGAAGTCATGTGATATATCCCCAGTAGCCGATTTCATCAAAATTGCAAAGTATACTTATCTAGTAAAATATACTTTGAGGGAGAAATCATTTATTTTTCCCGAAATGCATTATGTCATATATAATTAACGTCTGCATATATTTGATGATTAAAAGTACGCAGAATTATTATACTAAATTTATCATATTATCACAGCCAAAATGGCTTTGATAATGTAATAAATTCAGTAAAATAAAAATTAATAAATTTGTCATTAAATTGAACATTTATCCCTCAGTATACTTTGCTAGATAAGTATACTTTGCAAATAGGCTGCTGATTACAAATCCAATGCTAATCTGGAGCTCTGTATATGCTTGTACTTGCTTTTCTGCAGATTAAACCGTACAACAAATACAACAGCCGGGATTTCATGGTTATTCAGCAGCGTTATTCAGGAAAGATTCTTGTCATACAGAAGTTAACAACTGACAGCATGATAGCGATGACTACATGGATGACAGTACGGCAGAAACCCAAATTCCCCCAATATGCAATCGTCTCAAAAAGGCTCGAGTCATTCGAAAACTGGCCAAAGTATCACCCAGTATCAGCTGATATACTAAGTGAGGCTGGACTCGTATATATAGGTATAGTATTATAACTTCATTGATATTATTTTACATTTTATATCTGATGTAAATTTCCACACTGATATCCAGGGCGATAACCGTGTTTCCATAAAATGTTAATGGACATTACTATTTATTCTCTGTATTTATTTTTTAATGTGCAATGATCATTCTTTATAATCTGTCGAAAATATTATTTTTTCAGGTGACGCATTTAATTAGTATAAATAATTAAAAATTATCGTGCCTCATTTGCATATGAAAGTAGTCTGATACCACCGCGTGTCACTATCAGTAAAATAAATATTACTAAATGATTATATCTGTCGGTGTATAGCGGGCACTGGTAATTTTTAGAACTGATGGAATAGTGACACACTTATACACTTATTTAATTCCTATAAAGAAAATGTTGTGTCTACTGAGTGGGCATGTACCTTTAATAACTGTCAGATGATGACTTACTGTCTGTTTCACCAAACCGGCCTAAATGTTGCGACTATATATATAAACAATGCAAAAACAATGTTTGTTTTGATAACATTAAATTTTATCAAAATTTAAGACAAAATTTAAAAGTGAACCTTCTTTTATTTCGTGAAGATTGGTCAAATATTGATTTTATTACGAAAAATTAATTTCTCTATGGGAATTTAACATGGGGGAAAATGAGAGGGAGGAGCTGTTAGGAGGAGTCAAAAAACAAAAATAATTGGAAATTTGCTCCGAAACCTGGCTAAATAGCTTGGAAATTATCTAAGAAAACAAATATTGAATATTGAAAATCGGTCCACTATTCCTCAAATTAGAAACATTTCCCCATGTTTAATCCATTAAAAAGATTATTTGATGAAATTCCAACAAATATTGATCTTATTGCGAAAAAACGATTTTTCTATGGGAATTTAACATGGGGAGTCAATTTCCAAAACTTTTCGTTTTTTGATCCTGCAGGAAGGATAAAAAAAAACGAAAACTTTTGGAAATTGACTCCGAAACCTGGCGAGATAGCTTGTAAATGATGTTTATCCCGTCAACGCAGTGCCTATGTGCAGAGCCTCACCCATCCAGTTTCCTAAGCCTCGCGAGATATTTTTTTCCATTCACGGCTCTAACCTACTATTCTCTATAACTAAGAAAACAAAAGTTAGATTTTGAAAATCGGTCCACAAATAAAATAAATATTAAAAACAAAATCTATTTTTAGCCCCCATGTTATTAAAGTCCCGTAGGAAAATCGTTTTTTCGCATTAAAATCAATATTTGATGGAATTTCATCAAATAATTTCTTTTGGGGAGGGTGACTTTTTTTGTCAAAATAACAAAAAATTACTTACTTATAAATATTTTGTCGATTTAATGTGCTTAATAGCCAAAAGTTCGTGAGTAGCAAAACTTGGAACAGACAGTAGGGCAACATGTTGTGACTGTTCCCTGACTGACCATGAAATAACTGCTTTATTACGCAACCTGTGGGGCGCATCGACTAACCGATCTACATTACGTGTACTTTTATGACGTTTTCTTCGACGAAAAGACGTCATGATTTTTAACTATTCTACCGGTACGCGGTTCTATTGCCCAGCCACATGAAGCTATTTCACAGATACGTAAACATCCAGGGAATTAGTCGAAACTATGTAATTATCAACTTATATGTGGAATTGGGTAATTACAGTGGAACCTCTCTAAACCGGACACAGAGCAAAGTTAATTGTGCTAAATTTTGATAGTTTCCATTGCCCTTTATCTCCGAAGTTAATGTCTGTTCATGACCACAAAACAGGGGTCCCTTTTATAGAGGTTCCACTTGTTAATGAATACGCACATACCGTATTATATATGTAATTTCTGGCTATGTCAGGCACGGGCGACTGCTGTCGTTGCTACTGTGGGGGCATGCTGCAGAACTGGGAGGCAGGGGACAACCCCTGGTCGGAACACGCCAAGTGGTACCCAAAATGCGGCCACGTGAAACTCGTGAAGGGCCAGCGATGTACAGATGCAGTCTTGAAAGGCGAAACCCCGGAGCATGACGGCGGCTCATTCGAGGTACGGAAAATAACCACGGCCCAGATTTAATAAGCACTGGTTGTGGTAATGTGGAGATTGATGTTGTTGAAATTGTATTTGTATAATAGCACCCCCTAAGAATTAGGTTACAGTGGAAATCAAGTCTCAACGACAGCTCGTTACAAAATAAACACGACAGCTCGTTACAAACTCGCTCGTTCGGTTAATGTTGCCATTGACTTTTGGGGGAAATATTAAAATTTAACATGGATCAGCGTTTAAAGGTAAGTTTTCTTACAAAATATATTACATTACAACCAAGTGTTGCCTCATTTGCATCTGCAATTTATCTTATGCCATGTGTTCACATGTATTATTAATAAATTACAATATTTATAAATTGTTTCTTAAATGTCATTAACTCGGAATTTTACAGTTTGTTTGGTAGCGACTTACATTTTGATATAATATACTTTACGTTAATTAATTAAGAAGTGCACAGAGTTACTGATATTATCAGAAACAGAAGGTAGTTTCTGTGTCGCGATGTTGCAGAAAAGGCACGACGGTGTTACAGTGTAGCACCAACATGCCACCAGTATGCTACAGGCTCTCATCGACATTATTGGTACAGTATCGTCACGAAAATTAAACAATTCTTAATACATGTATATCTTCAAGAGCAGAATACTGATATTAAATGCAGCTACTACAGTTCGTGGTTCGTCACTTCCGAGGCATCCATGCGACACTGCATTGAACACCATAAGGATGAAAAAATATCGTTTCTTCAGTTCTCCTAAGACGAAAAGCTAAAGCTAAAGTACAAATGCAGGTCATTTAAACTACACGGAAGGGATGTGCGATGCGACGCCGAACAGGTTAAGAAAAGTGATGATTCCGGAAGGTTAATTATGCCAACAGAAGGATGTGAAGAAAGCCCCGTTAGAAAAATTATTAAACTAAATACACCGACAAATTCAGTCTACAAACAGTTGTTTGGTCCAATCCAACACACAGAACATGATACTGTAAATGAAAGCCTGGAAACTATTGACAATATCTGCCCACTTGAAGATGATACTGATCATATGTTAGAGGTCGACGAGAAGGCGAGTGATGCGGGGTGCATGCGATATGAGCTGTCGCGTGAAACCAATGAGATACTCATAGATTCTGTGATAGACGATGACGATTTGCTACTAGCCGAAGATCCAGTCATTAACGAAGCCGTTTCGCATATGCAAATACTCCTGCCTAACGTAACTGCACATCTAGCAGAGCAGGGTAGACTATCAGAATGGGTGTCATTCTTCAATCTAATAAACAATGGCGAATTTCCCGTCAATCATATTTCGTTACAGTCATTTCTTGATGTGATCAAATTTGCGACAATAGGGGATGCTCGTGCAATGAGATATTCATCAGCGGTAAAAGATTTCTGGGCCATTTGACAGTCCATGTTTAGATCAAAATTTGTACGATTCATGGGCGGTTACAAAACCATGACGGAAACCGTAAACATCACTGAAAAGATTGAAAAACGAAATCGAACATTTCATTAATAAATTTTGTATGTCCAGATCTTACAATTGTGAAAGAACAAAAAAAGGTGTATGATGTCAGATTTGATAAACCTGGTTTTATTGAGTCTAACATTGATGCAGTTGTTACGAGTTGTTCGTCAAAAGATAAAACATACAACCTTTGCCTGGATGGTAAAAACATCACTCCCGGTATTGGTCAACATTCTGGAGAGGTCGATATATTTGGTCATGAGACATCACCAACATTGTCGGAGAAAAGAAACCGTTTGGAAGTCGAGTTGCGATGCATAACGTCTTTAACGAGGCAAATTAACAAGTGGGTAGAAAGAGATGTTGAAACCAAATTTTTTCCAGTCACCGCCACATATTATGAAATTGCCCGCAGATAAATCTACAGTGAAACCTCTTTAAACCGGACACCCTGGGAGGTCCCCAATGTGTCCGGTTTAGAGAGGTTTCACTGAAATCATGTACTAGTTGATCATGCTGAGTCATAGTTATGTGCTATGCGATCATGAACATACATTATCACCTGAGATAAATGACCAAGAAACTTAATAAAAATGAGATCACATGTATTTTCTTGGTGTCCGGTTTAAAGAGGTTCCACTGTATAATTAACGTAATTCCCTTTTTACATACACAAATTATTTACTGCAAACTAAACTAAACCTCATTGAATTATATTTGTACAACCAGCGTATACCCCGTTCAGAAAGTGCGGATGCGCAGCTTGATCTGGGTATATACTAGTTTCAAATTATTTACGCGATTTAACGATTATTTACTGCAAACTAAACTTCCTTGAACTTTATTTGTACAACCAGGGTAGAATTATTTTCTGCAAACTAAACATAGTTTAACTAGTTTGTACAGCCAGGATAGAAACCGTTCAGAAATACTAAGTTAGAAAAGATAGCCACCCAGTTAAGCCTGTTCATCCGCGCAGTCTGATCATTGTTTACACCGGTTGCAACATATATATATTGCGTGAATTAATTAAATTGTTCTTAGTGTACCTCTAGTTCATAATGATGATAACTGTAAATAGCTGTTGTATTAAAAACAAGTTTAAATAGCATATGCTCTCCTGTCCTTTCAGGCGCACGAGTACTTGGTGAAGTGGGAAGTGTACCACGTCAGCAACTCTACATGGGAACCAGAAAGCCATCTCCCCCTGCTAATAACGACAGAATATATCATCAGCGATATCGCACCAGTTAGACAGTCTCATTTTCGCATATACATTCCCATGTATTCCATTCTTGTTGATGAAAATAAAACATAAACAATAATTGCATCAATACATTTCAAATGTGTTCAAATTTCATAATTAATTTCCTTGTTAAACGGGCCCTATTTCTATAATAATGGCTTTCACTGTCGAGCCGGGATTGGAACTTGTGCATTAGACACTGTGTCGTTACGGTCACAGGTTCCAATCCCGTCTCGACCGTGAAATATATATATATATATATTTCTCACGTCCCAGGCAGATGGTAGTCATACGACACCACTATCCGCGAGTCCAAAAATGAGAAATGCCCCCGTATATGCACTCCAGCAACAATTCCAATAGATCTACGAACAATTTTCTCATGCTCGGTCAAATTAAGGTCTCTGTGCCTACATGTATCTCACTTCTCCAAACCGTTTAAAAGTCTGGTAAGATATACGTATAAATTACCCCACATCACACAATTACCAGGCATGGAACGGGTGGAATAAGCTATCCAATACTGGTGGTCCGTGCGCGGTTTCGGTTAAAGCGCTATTCTCTCCAACGGTGTATTCCACGGGCGATATTTCACACACTATTCGATCGTCCTGTACTAGAATATTCGATTAATGCTCTAGACTATGTGACCCGTGTTACAATTAATGGATGATAAAGAAAATAGTCGGCTACGATTCGTGACAACTGGTCATAACTCCATCTTTACTGGATGATTCCGCAAACAAAACCCCAGGTGCACAAAGACATATGATGATAAATATTTATATAAGGTTTCATGTCTGTAGCACAAATAGTTTTTCAGTTATGTACGACACAAGTTGAAAATCGTCACATTTCACCAAGTGAAGGACCATAACTCTGTGAATACTGGATGAATCCACTTCTAAAACCCCAGGTGCGCAACTTCACATGATGACAAATATTGCTAATGTATCATGACTGTAGCTCAAATAGTTTTTCAGTTATGTACGACACAAGCTGAAAATCACCACTTTTCACTAAGTCAAGGGCCATAAATCTGCGAATACTGGATGGATCCGCATCGAAAACCACAGATGTGCAACTTCACATGGCGTCAAACTTTCCTATAAGGTTTCATGACTGTCGCTCAAATAGTCTTTCAGTTATGTGGGCACGAGTTAAAAATCGCCACCTTTCACTAAGTCAAGGACCATAACTCTGTGAATACTGGATGAATCGACATCTAAAACCCTAGGTGCGCAACCTCACAATGTCATGACGACAAACATTCCTGTAAAATTGTGTGACTAACTCAAATGCTTTTGGAGAAACACGCGACACAAATTTTGTAGCTCAAATAGTCTTTCTGTTATGTGGGCACGAGTTAAAAATCGCTACCTTTCACTAAGTCAAGGACCATAACTCTGTGAATACTGGATGAATCCACATCTAAAACCCTAGGTGCGCAACCTCACAATGTCATGACGACAAACATTCCTGTAAAATTGTGTGACTAACTAAAATGCTTTTGGAGAAACACGCGTCACAAATTTTGTGATGGACGGACAGATGGATAGACAACCATGCCAAAAACAATATGTCTCTCCATATATAAGGGAAACATGGCAAACACTGTAGGCCTGCATTACACTGATCTAGAGCTACGTGATGGCAACATATTTGTCAGCGGCGTTAACAGTGTATGAATGGGCTTATACTTTCTAGATATTTTACATTCATCCATCGTAATTACACGTACGTGTAGATCAACATGATCTCAATTTCATGACAAAACCAGTGTTATATAGATATATTGGAATATATGTAATATTAGGAGGTGTTTATATTGTAACGTATTTTGCCTTTCTCAGCTGGTCCGGCTAGCTCAGTCACGAGACCAGCGTTCACGGCTGGCATCAGCTGTCACCAGCTGATCAGCCGTACTATCAACTTATCAATGTGCTGAGCACCAAGTTATATGAAGTTCTGGCACTCAGCAGCCGAACTAATCTTCTCATAAGTCGGGTCCAGCCTGACATCCGAAAAATAGAATTATATCATTCCTCGTATCAAGCTGGACCGGTATAACTGATTTCTCAGCCCGTCTCCTGCGACGAGGCTGAGACTACATATCTAGGCACTATTTACAATATATATACAGATATAGATTTTCCTCGGGCGTACCTCGCCAATGATAGGTTACCAATGATTATGGAAAATGATCGTTACAATGATTGGATGAGCACAAATAATCAAGACATTAAATTTAGCAATAATTAACTACAAGTAATATTCTGGGCGGAGTGTCTCAGCTACAGTGGTGAAACACTACTATGATTCCCATCTCTGGGATGGGCTATGCCACTGTAGCTGTATATTAATTCCATACAGTGTTGATCTCGTGGTATGAGCGGTACCACTAGCTGGGCGTCCTATCATGAACCTATATGTGTTGCCGGGAGTGTAGCTCGTCTCAACTCTGAGCTAACATGCCCGTACCCTACTCTGGACTAATTATCTGATGACAGTCCTGTCGATCAGCATAGTATATCCCAATTGAAGCTGAACCTATTATATTATTTCTGGGATATGCGTCTGGGAAACACCACTCAGCAATAAGCCGGGCTACCTAGCTCATCAATGTCATGAACTGCTTAGCTGAGCGACTATCCGAGCTGAGCTACGTCCTCATCTCCTCGTTGTTCTGAGCTGTCTACATGAACGCTATCTCCAGCTCACAGCCTGGCATATGCCGATTATCTCAGGCTGTAGCTGGGCGATTAGCCTGGTGGATCATGCTGGGTTATCCCTCGAGCAATAGCCGAGCATGGGGCCTGTTCCATGGGTCTGGGAATATGTCTCCTACAGTGATCAGCTCAGCTCCTGGTCTCCACATTCAGCGAGGTTTGAGAAACTCAATGATCGACGCCGACATGCCTTTGACCAGCAGCTGGGCTGAGCGTCAATTTCTAATACTTGCTCAACCCAAATGGAGTGTTCGGCTGTATAGCTTGGCGTATTTTGGCGTACGCCTCACCGACGTGTTTGAACACAGTGCTCAGCACAGCTCGCAGTCTTAACACTGTAAGGGCTCGATAAACGCTATGCTCGTCGATGCTCAGCTATACCAGACTGCTCGCTGGGCTAAGCGTGCGACCAACCGATCCCTGTCCTAATCCACCCGCAGCTCTCTCGCCCAGTGAACGTTATGGTAAAAGTTCTGAACTACTCGCGATGGATTCCGTCCACGTGAACAGAAGGCGCTCTGCTATGTTGACTGTGTGAAACACAAAGCCACGCACTCCCAAGTTGGACGGCGAGACGCTTTCCACAGCTGGGACCCTTTCTGAGAAAGGTTCCAAGTCTCTGTTATAGTGACGCGTATGCAACAAACACAAAATACCAGACCTCCGAGCGCTGATCGAAATTCAGCTAAAGAAGCCGAGAAACATATTTAACTTATGGGGTTTCTTAACCCGCAGCTGAACGTTTATTTGTTTTAAACTATAATACCATCGAGACCACGGTTTTACACACAGTGATATTCTGTTCTACAATACTAAAACCAAAAAAGGAAATAGAAAACATTGATTTACTCGGCCGTTTCGGAAGAATATTACAAAAACCGCATACGTTTTTCAACGTTGGAGGAATGGAGATAATTACGGCCAGACGACAATGCGTTGTTGTCCCGTATCGGTTTCGCACAAACCGGCATTTCCGTCACAATATTGAGTACATTTCTCGTACATACAAGCATGGCATACTATTACATGAACTATCTGATATATTTGGTGTTATTTTCCATACAAATGTTTTTTTTAAATTTCACCGAATATATCTATAAACACAAATGTGATCACAAATGTCCCCGGTGGCAAATTGGAGAAGCTCCGGAAAACTTGTAAACCAGACCTACGGACACACGGACGGACACACCGTCCAAACAATATAACCTCCCTGATCTACAGAGACCGTGGGGGGAGGGGGGTGGCGGGGGGAACTTTCTTGTAAATTATCTAGAAACTTTTACGATCATGTTTTATTTATTTATGGCATACATGACATACAATTACAAATCAATACATAACATTATTGAGCAAAGCACGTGTAAAAGGATTCAGTATACTTCAGTACCAGTATCAGCAATAACAGTGTGGGAAATGACACGTGTTCTTTACATTCATACACACGTTTGGTAGCACGATAAAATATGCCTGCCATACTATCCTATGTGTTCTATTGATATTCCATAAACCCTTACACCGCTCTTAATTCTTTGTTGTCTGCGGTTTATTTATGTTTTCCATCAAAAACATGCTTTGAAAGCACTTTATAATACTTTACAACATGCTTTGACAGCACTTCAGAATCATTTACATTTGGAAATGATTCTGATGTACTGTCAAAACATATTTTTATTGAGAAGATATAAAAGCAACAGCAGACGACAATTGTTGTTTGTAGGGGTCAATCTCAAACCCATGTTGGGTACTAAAGTAAATGCTTTGATGTAACGACGGCACTGGCTCGATGACCTTGCATGACGGGACCGAATATTTCAGTCCCCATCCGATAGGACTAAGTTTGCACGAAGTTGTCTTGCCCAAGGAGACTCCGAATCGCCCATTATCAGCGAGTCGAGGTTGGAATCGAATCCGCGGTCTCCCGATCCGCAGTAATAAATCTTCGATATTTTCTGCAGAATTGAGGGCAGTTTTACTCGCCCTTGATTTTCCGAATATATCTTGAAGAAAGCAATTCATTTTATTTTCCGATTCATTATCTTCACTACAAGCTTTGTACAATATGAAACTTGAGCAATCACTTATCCGCCAAATCATTGAGCTACACCAACTTTTAATTTAGTCTGGCAAGCACAATATTTGTTGTTGGCTCCCCAGTCATACTGGTATCAAGGGCAATGACAGGGCAGATAGTGCTGCCAAGGCTGCCCTGGAGCTACCGACTTCTAATTTTCCTGTTTGCTATCATTCATGATTTTAAATCATCCATCAACTCATTCATCTCCGATACAACGCACACCCAGTGGGATCTGCTCACAGATAATAAACTTCATGCTGTGAAACCGACTTTGTGCGAATGGACTCATGGTTACATACATGTACGCCGGGATGAAGTTGTCCTTAGTCGATTCCGCATTGGACATTCAGGACTAACGCATTCGTATATGCTCAAAGGTGAGCCGCGTCCATGGTGTATTCCACGCGACAGCGCATTTACCGTGCCTATAACCAAGCCGACTGATGTTGAAGGACAACTGAATCCTTTGGTTGACTAGATATAGAATTATCACTTGTAGTTGATCTAACCCTTACACCGGTATCATCATTTTTGTTGTTTGCTGTTTATTTTATATTTTCCATTTTTTGACATCAAAAACATGCTTTGGCAGCACTTAAGAATTTCCATTGGAAATGATTCTGAAGTGCTGTCAAAACATGCAAGGTCATCGAGGCAGTGCCGTCGTTAAATCAAAGTATTTACATTTACACTGACCAGTCCAATGTTCCCATACAATTTCTGTAAATTGCTGATCATTATTGATTAACCCTTTCACCACTAAGTAACTGGAATGGAATTTGATCTGTTAATTTTGTAACCAATCCAATGGTCACAAAATGATTTTCAGACTAGTCCTTTTATGAAAAAGGGCTGTTTCTGTTGTAAAAAAATTGAAAATTACTTGCAAAAAGTGCAGATCCTGATGAGACAGCTCGTCACTTTCTAGATATTTTACATTCATCCATCGTAATTACACGTACGTGTAGATCTACATGATCTCAAGTTCATGACAAAACCAGTGTTACACAGATATATTAGAATATATATATAAACACAAATGTCCCCGGTGGCAAATTGGAGAATATCCGGAAAACTTCTTAACCATACCTGCGGACACACCGTCCAAACACTATAACCTCCCTGATCTACCGAGATCGGGGGTAAATTATCTAGAAAGTGTTACGATCATGTTTTAATTATTTATGGCATACATGACATACAATTACAAATCAATACATAAAATGATTGAACAAAGCACATGTAAAAGGATTCAGTATACTTCAGTACCAGTATCAGCAATAACATTGTGGGAAATGACACGTGTTCTTTATATTCATAACCATGTTTGGTAGCACAATAAAATATGCCTGCCATACTATCCTACGTGTTCTATTGATCTTCCATTAACCCATACACCGCTCTTAATTTTTTCTCGTCTGCTGTTTATTTTCTATTTTCCATCAAAAACATGCTTTGACAGCACTTTAGAATAATTTACAACATGATTTGACAGCACTTCAGAATCATTTGCATTGGAAATGATTCTGAGGTACTGTCAAAACATGTTTTTATTGACCATTCTCAGCGGGTCGAGGTGGAATCTAACCCGGGCTCTCCCAGTCCGCAGTGATAAATATTCGATATTTTCTGCGGAATTGAGGGCAATTTTACTCGCCCTTGATTTTGCGAAAATATCTTGGAGAAAGCAATTGATTTTATTTTCCGGTTCACTATCTTCATTACAAGCTTTGTACAATATGAAACTTGAGCATCCACTTATCCACCAAATCATTGAGCTACACCATCTTTTAATTTATTCTGGCAAGGATATATTTTTTGTTGGCTCCCCAGTCATACTGGTATCAAGGGCAATGATAGGGCAGATAGTGCTGCCAAGGCCGCCTTGGAGCTACCGACTTCTAATTTTCCTGTTTGCTATCATGATTTTAAATCTTTCATCAACTCATTCATCTCCGATACAATGCAGACCCGGTCGATTCTGCTCACACATAATAAACTTCATGCTGTGAAACCAACTCTGTGCGAATGGACTCCTGGCTACAGATATGTACACCGGGATGAAGTTGTCCTTAGTGGATTGCGCATTGGACATTCATGACTAACGCATTCGTTTAGAATAATTTACAACATGCTTTGACAGCACTTTATGGTGTCACACCATGTTTTTATTGAGAAATACGGCAATATATAAAAGCAACAGCAGACGACAATTGTTGTGTGTAGCGGTCTAAGTGTTAAGTATCGTCTACGTTTCTTATGACGAGTCAGGATTACTTATATTGACATATAGTCCTGGCTCTGGCCTCAAGACCCTGGGCTAATATACATTTGTAAATGCAAGGTTCTGACTTTTGTAAATATGCTGAGCCTGATTGATTGATTTCCCATCCATAGTTACAGGGCTTCCGTTATTCGACACCGCAGGCAGCCGTGTTCAAACGTATAGCGCGTACTGTTTTACCATGACTGTAGACGATACTCGTTCCGGGGCCAAGCCAACACCTATGTAATGCATGTGTCTCGTGACGTTGCTCTGGAATGTGCCATTACGTCTCTAGACCAGTTCACAATGGTTTCACAGACATTTTGAAATTGATGCGGTTGCATCACGCGACGTTATTGCGGCCCTGGAATATGTATATCAGCTATTTGAATGGAAGCGATTATCAACGTACTGAAAGTACTGCAAATATACTCAAATTACAGATCAGTGCCTACACTGGTCGCCATTAAATCAATGAAATAGCAAAAATAAATGATTTTATACCCGGTCTAGCACCTCCTGAAAGCGATGAAAACGTGGCTGAACAGCCATGCCATAATACCCCTTTGTGGCCGCAATGAATGACACTATCGCTTAGCTGGGCAATGATGAACATCGGCTGGACACGACGGGCACAACGACAAACTGACGGGGGTGTCAGCTCTCTTCTACTTCTCCGTGATTGGCAAGCAATCGGTGAGAGAAATGTGATTGGCCAGCAATCGGTGAGAGAAGGTTGCACGGACGTATCCGCTATCATCAGCTTACCACAGCAAGGAACGCGTTCACATACCCCTCGACTGGCGTACGACACATGGGGCATGTGGGGAGGGCAGCGGCACAGAGTGGACAGCTGACCATGTGACCACACGGGAGGAAGATCACGTTTGCCTTGTTGTCCAGGCAGATCTTACAAACCTGGATCTCCTTAAGGCGCTCATTCTCTGCCACAAATTCATCCACTGGAAAGTAGAAAGTAAATATGAGTATATTCATCAAAATCAAAGGTACATACACTGTTCGGTATTCAGTCACAAACCTATTGTTTGATCAGCAAAAATATTAGATATTACTCCCACTGTGTGACTGCAAATGCCTTGTGTCAGCCGGTGTACTATTTGTGGCTAGCTTTTCGTGGATAAAAGATCTATATCGTTTCTCTATGTATCAATATTATAAAGAGTTTATACAACTACCATTTTGAAATACCGGTTTTATTTCCCTTGACATATGTAAATCCGATAAAGGACCTAGTGCACCACCACTCGTTTCTTTATCAAATTCAAGATGTCTTGGGGGAAATAAATCCAGATCTTATTTCCCCGTCACCGGAAATACTGTTTGGAACAAATATGTTGTGTTCAAATAATTCATATGTAAAGACAACTGGGGTTTTTATGCGTGTAAAATGCAGTAATTCTAATAATGGGATTATTTCCCAGGGCTCCAGATAAGGAATTAGTAATTGAGTATTGTCACTCAATTATTTCTGAAGTAATTGGGTATATCAAAATTTTAATTGGGTAAAATATAATCACACTACTGTTTACACATCAACAATTATTGAATAGATTGCTTCAAAATGAAAACATTTCTTGGCATTTCATTAAAATTGTCTCCTTGGAGATATGTAGTTATAATGAAATACCAATATGTGTTTTCATGGAAAATAAGAAAAATATACAATATTTGTGCTCTGTTTATTGTTTTCTGCAGCTTGTTAAAGGTACCATAAACATTTTATTGTTTGATACTCGCTACTTCTGATTTCAATTGGGTTTTTGGCAATTTGAATTGGGTATTTAAGCAAATACGCAGCTTATCTGGAGCTCTGATTTCCAATATTTGTCTATAAGGCCTAATGGAATATTGCCTACCAATACGGCCGACAGTTTTTACCTGTATCCAACAAAGGGAAGTAATATTTACTGATTTGAGAACTATCTGTACATACCTGACATTTCGTCGCTGTCTTCTAGTTCAAATATTATCTCCAACAGGTCCTGGCCTTTGAAATTTGAATGTCCTGCAAAACATGGGTACAATAATAAGCTGACCATATGTCGTGTAGCACAGGTTGAAGTAACTAATGTCTATACATGTATTAACCCTTAGACCGCTACACACAACTATTGTCGTCTGCTGTTGCTTTTATATTTTGCCCTATATCTCAATAAAAACATGGTTTTACAGCACTTCAGAATCATTTCCAATGGAAATTATTCTAAAGTGCTGTCAAAAGCATGTTGTAAACGATTCTAAAGTGCTGTCGAAGAATGTTTTCTATGATAAAAATTGAAAATATAAAATAAACAGCAGACGACAGAAAAAAAAACAAAAAAAAACAAGATAGCGGTGTAAGGGGTAAATATACCTACAATTATCAGAAACTAAAAAATAAATTAAAGACTGTCACGTCTGCCTGTGGCATGTATATGTAGGTGCAGATATACAACCAACCGGTTTCTGACATTTTCTCTGGTTTTAACCAGCTACCAATACATCAATTTTGCTACTGGAAAAAGTATGGTTATTGCTTTCGATTATCTCAATGAGACGGTTCCAATGAGTCATCACAACTTTTATACATTTCTAATTGCCTGTGGGTAATATGCCGTGCCATTCACCCATCCCGAGTGGGCAAGACAGGGAATAACATGGGCATAAATAGGTTCACAACATGAAATGTACCAGAAAGTCGAACTCAGTTAACCCTTACAATGCTGAACTTTTTATTTTTCATTTGTCTCAACAAAAGCATAGTTTGACAGCACGTTAGAATTATTTCCAATGGAAATGCTTCTAATTTGCGGACAAGCCAAAATATGTGCTCAGAAGTATATGTCACGACCACCATTTGAACCGTCAAATAACGGTTCAAATGAGTGGTCACAACATATACATGTACTTTCATTGAGAAATAACAAAAATAGAATATTTAATAAATTTCATACTGTAAAGGTGTATTCAGAAAATAATTGGTTTAGGGCCATGGGCAGTTTCAGGGGGGAAACCGTCCCCCAGGCTCGCTCTAGACACATTGAAAACTGCACATACGTATTATGTCCAGACCACCATCCGTCAACGGTTCAAATGAGTGGCCACAACATATATACTTTCATTGAGAAATAACAAAAATCATGTATTTGATAAATTTCATAACGTATAGGTGTATTCAGAAAGGAATGAGTTCAGGGTCAGGGTTAGTTTGAGGTGAGAAAATGTCCACCGGGCTCGCTCTATGCACATTTAAAACTGCACCCACGTATACATACCTTTTCTGTTGCTGAATACATTGATGGCTTTGGTCACATATTCGTTTGTGTAGCCCATTTGTAGACAACTGAGGGCCGCGGGCGAGTTCAGGTGGTCTTCTTCATGTGGTGCTTCATGAGTCTGATAAATATAGCAATGCTGCATTTAAGCTTTGTGTCTAAAGAGTATTGTAGTCCCTGATTTCAAATTAAATGCGTATTTTATTTTACCATATTTATTTTCTTCATTATTAAATAGGGAACAAATAATAAAAAAACAATATAAAACTAATTTAAACATTCACTTATTTGAGTGTATTATTACTTATTCAGTTATTTATACAGTAATAAAGTTGAAAATTTGCTTAGTTGAGCTGCAAAACTTCATTAAAGTATTTCCACCAATTTGAAAATCAATGCGTATTTTTACATTGCTGTGGGAATTTTGTACTCCCACTGTTGATAAATCAATGTGTATTCAGCTAAAATAAGTGTGTAAAATACGTCAATACGCACCTTATCTGAAGCGATGATATAGATCATATGTTACACCACACGTCCCTAATTGTTTCTTCTCCCAAGAATAGTAAAACAATGGTCAGTAAAACAGACGTCCTAGTATAAAACCAGTCCAATGTTCCCATACAATTCTGTAAATTGCTGACCATTATAGATTAACCCTTTCACCCCTAAGTAACTGGAATGGAATTTGTTATGTTAATTTTGAAACCAAGCAAATGGTCACAAAATGATTTTCAGACTAGTCAATTTATGAAAAGGGGGTGTTTCTGTTGTCAAAAATATGAAAATTACTTGTAAAATGTGCAGATCCTGATGAGACGGCTCGTCACGAGCCGGCTCATCTGGATCTACACTGTTTGCCAATACCACTATACAGGCCTGTAGTGTTGAAAGGGTTAAGATCACTGCTCACACAGGGTATCAATGTATACTATCACTGATATTAAAATGATTCACGTCGAAATATGCACCAGATGCCTTCAGAAGATACTGCACATAAACCAGTGCTCCAGATAAGTTTTTTTTATCTAAAGCGTATTATACCCCCCCCCCCCCCCCGATTTGAAATTAAATGCGTATATTACTTTTTCAAATGTACTATTGATTTTCTTCCTTATTAAATTAAAAAACTCAATTTGAAAAATCAATGCGTATTTTCACATAGCTATCAGTATTTTGTACTCACACTTGTGATAATCAATGCGTAAATAAGTGCATAAAATACGCCAATACGCACATTCCCACACGTTATTAACTAGTAACCGGTACAAGAAATTTGCGCCAGTTACTAGACAAAAAACGTGTTTATGCAATATTTCTAAGTGGAGCTGAGTGCAGGGGCGGATCTGGAGGATGGGTTCTGGGGTTGCAACCCCCCCCCCCCCCCCCCCGTTCAGCAACGGGGTTTACATAGGTCACAGTTTTCCACCGGTTGGCGTCTGAATGTTAATGCCGTAAAACACAGGAAAGTGCATTTCGAAGAGCTCAAAAATATTACAACCCCCTAGTTGTGAACGGTAACTCTTGCAATTACTCCCGTACCGTACTCCGTAGCTAGCTGCGGACGGTACGGGGGTAGATTGAAAAAGTTACCTTCGCAACTAGACAACCCCCCTTCCCCGTTCCCCAAATGCTGGATCCGCCCCTGGAGTGGCATCTCGTCGAGAAACTGGTGCATTTTCCAACCCTTTTACGCCAATGCTATATGCAGCAGCAGTGAATTTCCGGTATTCTAAAAATATATCCGGCAATGAAAGCCATTTCAAATGAAAAGTCATGAATATAGGTGAAGGCGCTTAGCATTACACAAATATGTAGCAAGTCAACCGAAATATCATAAATACCAGATTCTAGGCGGGCATCTTGAAAATATAATAATAATATACTGAATAGTAGTGTAGTTTACGTAAATTCTTTAATATATCAATCTGAAATGCTTTTGAACAACTTACACCAATTTCCAAGTTAAGGACCATGACCTACCTATTGGCTCATATATTGTCAATTTTCGACTTCTGTCAAGCATAAAGTTCAATGACCTTGAAATGACCTTGAACTTGGTTTAAAAAAATGGCACCAGGAATATTTGGAAACCTTATACATTCAAGTTTATAAAAACACCGGGTGCCATAAATTAACACGAGGTGCCGGAATCTTATATATATACCTATTGCCCAGACTGTAGAAAGATGCCCGAATTTAAGAAAAACAAGCGTGTAAAAAGGTGATTAATTTGGTGTGCAAGTACTGTATGTGAACTTCAATGTACATGTATATATTGCCAATGCAGATATTCTGTCTGTATAATCGAGACGCACCATGTGATTTTGTACCTACAAACAGGTGCGCTATTTCATCAATATGCTGAAAGTTGATGAAATTCTCAAAGCAAATGCGGAATAGAATTCCGCATTTGCTCTGAAAATTTCGACAACCTTCGGTGTCATTCCAGGAAAATATCTTAAATTTTGTAATTTTTTTATGAAATTACGCCCATTTTTGTAGGTAAAAAACACATGGCGCATCTTAATTATCATTATTAAACTGGTGCTGCACTCCGCGCCGGTGAAAAATGTAAGACAATCCACTTGAAAAACACAATATGCACCATTATAAAATGTTTCTAGATGGGTGTTAAAAAATCAATAAAATTACTACTCGTCTTAAAACATTGTTTTACAATTAATTTCGCCTATTGTATCTTTCAAGTGGATTGTCCTGAAATATTTCCATCGGCACGGAGTGCAGCACCAGTGAAGTAAGTGGACTGTTTCTCTAACGGTGCATCACAAATATAGAAAAGTATATGTGACCGTGGCTTGAGAAAAAGGCCTTATGGGATTTGATCAATCTGTATATTAATCTGGTGAATTTGCAGGCTGATCTGTGCCTACACTGGTCATACTACCATTGAAAGGAAGTAATATCATGCTTACTATGAGTGTTTATACTTTATTATTACATGCGTTATGTGATAATCATGATAATGGAATAAATGATAAAGTATACATGTTTAGCTTCTATTAAAAATGGTTTTGAATTGGGATATGTATATGATTTTAATTTCAAAAGGTGCCAGCAAATCTGATGAAGAAATTCCACACCCCTGGCCCAGGAATACCAATTCAGCGATTTCGGCCGGCTACTGGCATGGTACAGATAAACAGGTCGGCTGTCGGTCGGTATAGTCGACTATACCGACCGACAGACAACCTGTTTACCGGTACCATGCTGGCAGCCGTCCGAAATCGCAGAATCCCTATTTCCTTGCAATCAATAGAAAAGTAAATGTTTGATGGCGAAATAAGTGAATCTTCACTTCTGCAGCTACCGAGCCAACACTGTCCTTGACATCAAATCCTCTGTCCGCCAACACTAAATCCCCAGGTAATAACTTGGACAGGAAGTCACTGTTCTCTGTCACAAAATTGTCACTCACACGACCACCCCATGCTTTCGATATGAAGGACACACTGCCCTGATGAGTAATTCTAATTAGAAATTTCACAGTTTGGTGGTGTTTGTATGAAGACCAGGTTTCTGCTCTGGCTTTCAAACCACTTGGTTTCTCAATAAATAACCAAAGACAATCAATTATCACTGCACACCTGTGGCCGAAGTACTTCCTAAATTACATTGGCATGGTTTTTCTCAATGTCTCGCGCTCTGACCATCTTATGAGTTTCTTTAGCCGCTTGTACATACAGCCAATTGTCCGTGTAAAAAAGTATAGATATATTGTTGATTGAGTAGTGTCAAATTCATACGCAAGCAAGAGATTTGACAAATTTAGTCGCAATCTCACTAATGTCAATATCATTACCTTGAATTTGGGCATGACAGGACTGGATGGCAGGTGAGAAAATTAAACAATATAGATATAACTGTGAATGATGGTAATCCTGTTAAATGTTTCACCTTCTCGTCACTACCCTTAAACTAACTTGCAGTGAATTTAGTTTCCAAATGGGCCACTTTTTCCTTAAGCTCCCCATTCTCTGTACGTCGTTCCTGCAGCTCAAGCGACATAGCCTCCATGAGTGGACGGACCATCAACATCAGTCTGTGACTGAACGCAATCACCCATATCCATACCCGTCTCAGTGTGATGATGTCCAACGATAGTTGTGGATTCAGCTGGCTTCCTTCTCTTCTTTTCCTGCTGCCGATCATATCTTGATGTAGATGGTGCTCGCTTTTGTCCGCCCAGATTAACTGATGGTGCCCAGTTTGGGTTAAGATGGTCATACAACTCTGCCTTCTTTCCTGAAACATATACATGATATATTAAAAACAAATAAATACATGTGTAATTGTCGGATATTGTAACTTTGCACATTTAGTTAACAAAATCATAACTTATTTTATTATTTCTTCTCGGAAATATATGTTGCATACACCATCTGAACCTTCTTGCGGAGACGGTTCAGATGAGTGGTCACAACATTTACATGCACTTTTGAGGAGAAATAAAAAAGAAAAGGTGTACTCATATGAAATATCACTGAAATATTGACAATTTATGAAAAATGTTATACATATGACATGCGCCATCTTATTTTGCATGTACAAACATCATTTTTCATGTGCGCACTTTGATGAAAAATATTTACAAATTTTACAATATCTTTCATAAATAACATTGAATGGTGACAACATGGTGACATTCGGCATTTGCTCTGAGAATTTCATCGACGTGTGGCATGATTTACAGTAAATATCGCAAGATCTGTATACATTTTTCATGAAATTCCACACAAACTGCAATTTTTTATTGTCTGAGATCCATCAAAATACACCATCTCGCACGTCTTAAGCATGTTAAGTACAGTGAAAGCACGGGTGTCAAACATTATAATTCAGTGGGTGGCAGCAGGGCTCCAGATAAGGAATTAGTAATTGTGTATTGTTACTCCATCAGTTCTGAAGCAATTGGGTATTTAAACATTTTAATTGGGTAAAATTAAATCACACTACTGTTTACCACATCAACAGACAGCAATTTATTGAATAGGTTTGTTTCGAAATGAAAACATATCTTGGCATTTCATTAGAATTGTCTCCTTGGATGTGTTTTCATGGAGTAATATGCTATATTGTGGTCTGTTTATTGTTTTCTGCAGCATGATAAAGATACCACAATTGTGCTCATTGCTTTTTGATACTCACTACTTCTGATTTCAATTGGGTTTTTGGCAATTTTAATTGGGTATTTAAGCAAATACGCAGCTTATATACAAATACGCAGCAAATACTGATTCTGATTTTGGTATTTTCCCCCCAATGCAGCAGGTTAAAATAGGATCGAACCCGTTTGGCCGGCCTTACATGACCTTAGCTGTTGATAGGCTGCAAATAAATAAACAGACAAACACTATGGTATTAAATGTGATAAATCGCGGGTTTCCAGAGATGAAACCGATGAAACAGGAAATGCTGCTCATTTGAACTATCACATTGAGACTGGCCAGGATTACTATAATAACCTGAACTATTGGGACAATAATAGGGGCTTCCCAACACAATTTGTATCCCAACAGTGCTCCAGATAAGGAATTAGTAATTGAGTATTGTCAGGGCTCCAAATAAGGAATTAGTAATTGAGTATTGTTACTCCATCAGTTCTGAAGCAATTGGGTATTTCAAAATTTTAATTGGGTAAAATTAAATCACACTACTGTTTACACATCAACAGAGAGCAATTATTGAATAGTTTGTTTCAAAATGAAAATATACACGTATCTTGGCATTTCATTAGAATCGTCTCCTTGGATGTGTTTTCATGGAAAAATAAGAAAAATATGCTATATTGTGGTCTGTTTATTGTTTTCTGCAGCATGATAAAGGTACCACAATTGTTCTCATTGCTTTTTGATACTCACCACTTCTGACTTCAATTGGGGTTTTGGCAATTTTAATTGGGTATTTACGCAAATACGCAGCTTATCTGGAGCTCTGATTGTTACTCCATCATTTCTGAAGCAATTGGGTATTTCAACATTTTAATGGGGTAAACTTAAATAACACTACTGTTTACACATTAACATACAGCAATTATTGAATAGTTTGCTTCGAAATGAAAACATTGGAGACAATTCTAATGAAATATCAAGATGTGTTTTCATGGAAAAATAAGAAAAATATGCTATATTGATGGCCTGTTTATTGTTTTCTGCAGTATGAAAGGTACCACAAGTGTTCTCATTGCTTTTTGATACGCACAGTCACTACTTATGATTTCAATTGTGTTTTTGGCAATTTTAATTGGGTATTTAGGCAATTACGCAGCTTATCTGGAGCGGAGCTCTGGGTGGGGTTCACACACAATATAATGATTACACCAGCTTACATTGTCTCACCAGCTGACAAGTAGAACTATCGGATTATTTATAATATCAAGGACTTACCACGACACCGTCGGCTTCGGACACCCGAACATTCTTGTCCAATAATTTCTAGCCAGAAATTCTAATTCACGTGTCCGAACTCAGTTTCTCGCATTCCACACCTTGATTTCTGATTACTGCATGCAATCTATACTATTCCAGTGTCCTTTCGCGATCTTTACGATGACTATATCCGTATATAGAACACTTCACACCCACTAACTAACTGAATTTAGGTCAAACTTCGAGCGTGTTTTGATTTGCGTATCGATTTATTCGAACATGGCGAAGCTTCCGGTTTGTGACGTCAAAATTTGCATTTTGCAAACCGCCGAACTCTTGTAGTTATTCACGTTAATTTATTCAAAAATTGTGTTACTTCGTTTATTTAAAGTTTTAAACAGAGATAATGGCCAAAAATGAAAAATTATCCGGTTGATGTAGTTTGGAAGTGATACAACAAATTTCGCGTTTGTTGATTACCGAATATAGGAGAAAAGGGTGGTTACAAACTTTTTCACAAACCGATGGATAACCAATATATTAGCCGATCTATAAATAGATCGGCTAATAATAACATCTAAAGTCTGCATTATAAACCTGTTTAGACACTGTTCGAGGATGAAATGGTTGTGTTACAGTATGATCAAGCAGTGATCAATCAGACTGTAACACAACCACTTCATCCTATTATATAAATACAATTTCAACAGCATCAATCTCCATATTACCACAACCAGTGATTACTAAATCTGGGCCGTGGTTATTTTCCGTACCTCGAAGGAGTCGCCGTCATGCTCCTGGGTTTCGGCTTTCAATACTGCATCTATAAATCGCTGGCCCTTCACGAGTTTCACGTGGCCGCACTTCGGGTACCACTTGGCGTGTTCCGACCAGGGGTTGTCCCCTTCCTCCCAGTTCTGCAGCATGACCCCACAGTGGTAGCAATGACAGCAGTCGCCCGTGCCTGACATAACCAGAAATTACATATATAATTCGGTATGTGCGTATTCATTAAGAAGTGGAACCTCTCTAAAAGGGACCCTGTTTTGTGGTCATGAACAGACATTAACTTCGGAGATAAAGGGCAATGGAAACTATCAAAATTAAGAACAATTAACTTTGCTCTGTGTTCGGTTTAGAGATCTTCCACTGTAATTACCCAATTCCACATATAAGTTGATAATTACATAGTTTCGACTAATTCCCTGGATGTTTACGTATCTGGGAAATAGTTTCACGTGGCTGCAATAGACCCGCGTACCGGTGGAATAGTCAAAACTATGTTCATCTCTGAAAATCATGATGTCATGATTTTTGTCGAAGAAAACGTCATAAAAGTACACGTAATGTAAATCGGTCAGTCGATGCGCCCCACAGGTTGCGTAATAAAGCAGTTATTTCATGGTCAGTCAACGTTTTGCTGCTGACAAACTTTTGGCTATTAAACACATTAAATCTAAACAATATTTATAAGTAAGTACTTTTCTATCAATAACAAAAAAGTCAACCTCCCCAAAAGAAATTATTTGATGAAATTCCATCAAATATTGATTTTATTGCGAAAAAAGTATTTTCCTATGGGACTTTAATAACATGGGGGCTAAAAATAGATTTTATTTTTAATATTTTTTTTAGTTGTGGACCGATTTTCATAATCTAACTTTTGTTTTCTTAGTTACATCATTTACAAGCTATCTCGCCAGGTTTCGGAGTCAATTTCCAAAAGTTTTCTTTTTTTTATCCTTTTTGGAAATTGACTCCCTGTGTTAAATTCCCATACGAAAATCTTTTTTTCGCAATAAGATCAATATTTGATGGAGGGTGATTTTTTTGTTAATGATGAAAAAGTACTTACTTATGAATAAATAAATAATGTTTAGACTTAATGTGCTTAATGGCCAAATGTTCGTCGGTAGCAACACGTGGAACAGACAGTAGGTACTGTTTGACGACCTGATGCCTTCGACCTCGGGCAATAGTACCTCGGGTCGTCCACAACACCTCGGTGCAATTGTTTTGATTGTTCCCCGAATAACCATGAAATAACTGTATATTGTGCACAAAACATCAAATATTCAGTGTTACTGGGAGTACAAAGTAGGCCTATTCACAACAATTTGAAATACTCAATGATTTTCAAGCTTACAATGTAGTTGGAAATTCCCTAATTTGCTTTTTTTCACATTTCCCCTATTTTTTTATGGAAAGAAATTGATAAATTCAGTAAGCCATTTGCAAAAATAAAATATGCATCGAATTTGAATTCAGTTGGTACAATACTCTTTACACATAGCTTATCTGAACCTCTGTGCCTACATGTACGTCTCAGAAATTAAAGCAACAACGACATTCTGAGGTGGGATCTGTGCAGTCTGATCAGTGTTTACGCTGTTAACCATTCATTTACTCTAGCGTATTTATCGTGATCAAACTCAATTACTGTCTGTTTCACGAAAGTTACCAAAAACTTATGGCTATATATACAATGCAAAAACAATATTTTTGTTGATAATGTTAAATTTTATCAAAATGTAAGAATGATCCTTGTTTTTATTTTTTTAAATTTGGTCCAATATTCATTTTATTGAGAAAAAAAACAATTTCTCCATGGTAATATGTCTATGGGGATTTAACATGGGGAAATGTTTCTAATTTGAGGAATTGTGGACGGATTTTCAAATTGTTAACGTTTGTTTTCTTAGTTAGATAATTTCGAAGCTATTTAGCCAGGTTTCGGAGTAAATTTCCAATTATTTTTGTTGTTTGACTCCTCCAACAGCTCCTCCCTCTCATTTTCCCCCATGTTAAATTCCCATAGACAAATAAATTTTTCGTAATAAAATCAATATTTGACCTGATATAAAATGTAAAATAATATCAATGAAGTTATAATACTATACCTATATATACGAATCCAGCCTCACTTAGTATATCAACCGATACTGGGTGATCCTTCGGCCAGTTTTCGAATGACTCGAGCCGTTTTGAGACGATTGCATATTGCGGCAATTTGGGTTTCTGCAGTACTGTCATCAATGTTGTCATCGCTATCTTGCGGTCAGTTGTTAGCTTCTGTATGACAATACTTTTTGCTGAATAACGCTGCTGAATAACCATGCAATCCCGGCTGTTGTACTTGTTGTACTCGGTTTAATCTGCATAAAAGCAAGTACAAGCATATACAGAGCTCCAGATCAGCTTTGTGTCTAAAGTGTTCGATACACCCTGATTTCAAAATCATTGCGTATTTTACTTTTACAAATGGATTATTATCTTTTTTCATTACTAAATAGTGAACGAATGATAAAAATAATACAACCAATTTAAACATTAACTTAACTGAGCTGCACAAAGCAAACAGCTCAAGTGAATTTTCAACTTTTTGACAGTATTTTCACTACTCAATTTGAAAATCAATGCATATTTTCACATTGCTGTGCGTATTTTGTACTCCCACATTTGATAATCAATGCGTATTCAGATAAAATAATTGCGTAAAATACGCCAATATGCACCTTATCTGGAGCTCTGATATATATGTGCAAAGCCCCAGATAAGCTGAGTATTGGCATATTTTACGCACTTATTGTAGCAGAATACGCATTTAATATCAAAAGTAGGGGTACAAAATACTCACAGGAATGTGAAAATATGCATTGAATTTCAAATTGAGTAGTGAAAATATTGTAATAAAGTTACAAAATATCTTCGTTGAGCTACTCAAATAAGGGCATTTGTAAATTTGTTTTACTTTTTATAATTTGTTGCCTATTTAATACGGAAGAAAAATAATACATTTGTAAAAGTAAAATTAGCATTGGATTTGTAATCAGTAGCCTATTTGCAAAGTATACTTATGTAGCAAAGTATACATTGAGGGAGAATTTAAAGATAAATTTATTAATTTTTATTTTACTGAATTAATTACATTATCACAGCCATTTTGCCTGGGATAATGTAATACATTTAGTATAATAATTCTGCGTACTTTTAATTATCAAATATATGCAGACGTTAATTCTATATGACATAATGCATTTCGGGGAAAATAAATGATTTCTCCCTCAAAGTATATTTTGCTAGATAAGTATACTTTGCAATTTTGATGAAATCGGCTACTGGTGGTATATCACATGACTTCACTGGCCAAAAAAAGTAGACAAAGTGGAGATATCCAATACGTTTCAGTGAGCAGACGCCATTGACTATTTTCGCATCTAGTTAAAAATCTCCAAAGAAAAAATAGTTTTAATCGCTGCAAGAAAACAATTATAAATATACCACATACAAGGTTCCGTTCTTTGTAAACACCAGAGCTCCAGATAAGGTGCATATTGGCGTATATTACGCAATTACTTTAGCTAAATACGCATTGATTATCAAAAATGGGAGTACAAAATATGCATTGATTTTAAAATTGAGTAGTGAAAATACTGTCATAAAGTTGAAAATTCACTTAGTTGAGCTGCAAAAAGCAGCAGCTCATTTAAGTGAATGTTTAAATTTGTTATATGTTTTCATCATTAGTTCCCTGTTTAGTAATGAAGAAAATCAATAATCCATTTGCAAAAGTAAAATATGGCAATGATTTTGAAATCAGGGGGTATAGTACGCTTTAGACAACAATTTTTATCTGGAGCTCTGAAACAATTCATATTGCCAAACGGGAGCACATTCGAAAACATTTATTAATTTAACAAGTCGCTGACACTTCAAATGACTTTTCAAACATGACGACATAAGGGGCGGATCTGGAGGGGTGTTCATGGGCAGCAACACCCCCAGTTCAGCCACGGAGTTTACATAGATCACAGTTTACCAGCAGCTGGAGTCTGAATTTAAATGCCGTAAAACACAGGAAAGTACCTTTCCGGACATCTTGATTTCAAAATATTTACGGGCTGGCATGGCATTCACCCGGACTCCGCTAGCATGCTCGTTCCACTATGTGGAGCGCGAAAATATGACAACCCCACAACCCCCCTCCCCCATTCCCCAGAATGCTAGATCCGTCAAAACATCATTGCTTGTCACGCCATGACGGACGTCAATTGGAACGTCTCCATTTTATTAATTTGACATAACGTTGGCGCAAATACGAATGCATAATTAGGGTGATGCGGCCAGCCAATCAAATTTGTTCAACGCGTTATTACATGTGTGTCATATCACATTTATGAAATAGGTTACAGCACGGAATAAAAATGTTTTCATATGATAACATTTGGTTCTGCATTTTCGCTTCACGTAGATCTACCAGTATCAAAATGATCATTCATACAATTTTATAGCTATTTACCATGAAACTCTATAGTTGCAGCCTGTAACCGTACGGGAGGGTGACAGACTTACAGGCTGCAACTAGCAAATATATATTGGGAAACAGTATGTCGAGTAGCTGCAGTATGCAAGTTGCACTTGATAAAGTTTATTTCAACAAGTGTCAAATCAAAGACTCATTGAACTTGAAAGGGTCATACATACACAGATCTACATGTGCATGCAGGTTTTATACATTGTATCATTATTACTGGGTAGCAGTGACCAGTTAGCCGTCAGTTTCGTATAGTGGCACCGCTTATTACTGGGTAGCAGTGACCAGTTAGCCGCCAGTTTCGTATAATGGCACCGGGGTAATGTATAAATATTACACTTTCTGCTGATTAAAATTCATTTTAATTGTTTAATTATTATTTTGTAATTGATTTTGTATTTTATTCAGATTTTACATCATATTAATTGATGAATGCTCATTCCAGGGCCATACGAATTGAGGGAATGTTGTGACGAAATATAATCAAAACAACATATGTTTCTGGGAGTTTCAAGCAATAATTTATTTCAGAGAAAACTCATGAATGGGAACTGGTTTGCACCATGATAGTACATTTGCCTCTGGATGATGATTGAGATCGCATGTAACATTCAATCTGTAGTTCCGCAAGTGACGTGACACGGCATGGTTTTAAAGTTTTGTAAATTCGAAAAACTGATTAACTCGTAATTATTAATAAATTTGGAAATTATGAGAATCTTCAAAAACTTAACCGGCAACTAGGTGTCAGAAGGCACCGCAAGAAGTTCTTCGCGAACAAACCCGCGCGATGGACCATCATCCAAATAGTAGAGCACGGGCTCATCGGGTTTGGTAATATATCGATCCAGATGATATACATTCAGAGACCACACGGGATCAGTCGCGCGTCGGCGACCACCTTCGAGCTTTACCGGTTGATAGAGAGGTACCGGACGGCAATATCCGACGAAAGCCGTTTTTCCGCTCAACCAACATGTCGCCCGCGCGAGAGAGCTGATGGTTTGTGCGCCATCTTTGTTGCCTTGATGGCATCTACAGGCTTCTTACCGATCAATCTGGTCACCTCACCGTTCAGTTCAGTTCAGAGACCACGGCGGGCAGTCTGGTCACCCACTCGGTCGATCGTGAATGAGGTTCTACAAGCTCTTTGGCGTATTGGTGTCCGAATAACCTCTCTGTCAGTGTTCGATTGAACCGCTCCACGATCCCCTGGTCCCGGTGGATGTTGACGAGGCCGCGTCTAACAGAAACTGTGTGTTTATACAATAGATGAGAGACCGCGCCCATGAACTCGCGGCCGGAATCGACCTGGAGAAGATTCGGCCATTTGAGAGGACTCCTCTTATATATTCGGGAAAGAGCCTCGGCCACCTCCTTAGACTCTTTCGTGGCCAGCGGCTCAGCCCCCTGATATCGATTAGCTACGCCAACGATTGTCAGTGCGTACTTGTTCGTCTTGCGACCGACGTGATCGTGAGGGAGAAACAGGAGGTCAGCTTGGTGGACTTCGTTCGGCACCGGCACGTCGAATTTCGGCCGCGGAATATTGTGAGGCGCGGGCAAATAGATCTGCCAGATGGCCTGCTTTTTGAGCCATTCCTTGGCGGCGTTTTCGGAAACCTTGATCGCCGCCGCGAGGTTCTTGATGGCCGTGAGTCCCTTCCAGTAGCCGCGGGGTCTGTAATATT